>PVKP010035306.1:0-23432 GCA_004027715.1 Plecturocebus donacophilus | reverse complement strand
TCTATCTATCTATCTATCTATCTATCTATCTATCTATCTATCGACAGCTTATACAAAGGGAAGGAAACAATCCATGGTCCAGAGATAAAGCAATTGAGAAAGCAGAGTAAAACATAATGGGAGTAAGAACTATCATAAAGAGATGTTAAAATAACCATAAATATTAAAAAAAAATCTAGGAAAAATGTGGGTGACATTTATAAACAGATGGAAAATTTCACAGACATAGAAACAATCCAAATAAGTAAACTGAGATACTAGAAATAAAAAAAGACAATATCAGAGGTAAAGGGATTATTTGATGGCTTCATTAGTACATTAGGAACAACTTAAGCAAATGAATATAGGTTAAAAGAAATTATACAAACCAATACAGAAAAGAGAGAAAAGGTTTAAAGAAATATAATACAATAACTGTCAGACAATTTTACCAGATTAAGAGGATAATTAAAAATGCAGAATAAGAAAAGGGAATGAAACAGGAGTGATAGTGACCAAGAATTTTCCAAGATTAATGAAAGACATCAAACTGCAAATCCAAGAAGCTCAGAAAACTCCAAGCAGGATGGAATGCAATTATTTTATAAAGCACTTAGACATGTCACAGCTGATCTACTGAAATCTAAAAATAAAGAAGAAAAATAGATGAAGACAGAAAAAAAACATATTACATAGAATAACAAAGATATACAAAACAACACAGTTTTTGTCAGAAAATGCAAGATAAGAAAGAGGCAATAGAATGACATCTTTAAAGTACTAAATGACTTTTGAAAAAAATATATAGAATTTTTTACCAAGAGAAAAATATCTCTTACAAATCAAGATTTAAAAAAAAAATGAAATGGAAACCAAAAGAATTCAAGGCTGTCAGATATTTATCATAAGAAATGATAAAGTCAGTTCATCAGGCAGCAGAATTTTGACACCAGATATGAATTTGAATCTCTAGAAGGAAAAAAATAATCACCAAAAATGGTAGATATGAATGTGAATATACAATACATATTTTTCCAGAGATAATTTACTTTATATAGTAAAAATGGTAATTCTATATTGTAGATTTAAAGCATAAGTAAAAATATGACAAAATTATACAAAGGATAGGCGTTAAGAATTGGAAATATACTATCGTAAGATTCTTATACTGTGTGTGTGTGTGTATATATATAGATGTATGTATGTATGTATATACTTAAACCGTGTGTGTGTGTGTGTGTGTGTGTGTGTGTGTGTGTGTGTACATATACATGTTTAAAATTTAGGGCAGATTGTTATAGTCAAATATGTGCTTTATAAATTATAGGGCAAGCAGTAAAAGGAAAATATGATTTAGGGCAGATTGTTATGAGTCAAATATGTGCTTTATAAATTATAGGGCAGGCTGGGTGCAGTGGCTCATGCCTGTAATCCCAGCACTTTAAGAAGCCGAGGTAGGCAGATCACCTGAGGTCAGCAGTTAGAGACCAGCCTGGCCAACATGATGAAACCCTGTCTCTACTAAAAATACAAAAATTAGTTAGGCATGGTGGCACACACCTGTAATCCCAGCTACTCGGGAGGCTGAGGTAGGAGAATCGCTTGAACCTGGAAGGTGGAGGTGAGCCGAGATCGTGCCATTGCACTCCAGCCCGGGAGACAAACCGAGACTCCATTTCAAGAAAAAAAAAGAAGAAAATTATAGAGAAACAAATAAAAAGAGAGAGGTATAAGTAATGAGTTAGCAAGTCAGTAGCAAAAATTGAAATAGAATAAGGAGAGAGTGGAGCGGTAAGCAGGAAGCCAGGAGATAAGGCAAATTGTGGCCCGGTGTGGCTATGAAGACATGAGCAGAGAGAAGGTCAAGGGAGATCTGAATATGGACCGCCTGCATATGCCCAGATGGGAGGCCGAGAAGGATTCACTGGCCTTCAAGCTGCTACTGAGACTGCAGTGCTGGTCCCATTTGTGGAGGAGCAGAGGGCATATCTGAGCTGTAGTGCTAGTGCCTGGTACAGGAACTCAGAGGCCATCTTCACGGAGAGTATCAGCTGAGCACAGCAGAGGCCTAGGCATCAGTGTCCAGGATGGCTGGCTAAAGGTACAGGGCAGCCCAACTCCACATCTCTAAGAAAGTGGGAACATTTTGGTAGAAAAATTACTATTGCTACAATTTGGATTTAGGAGGCAAATACATCCTCAGCTTTTACACCCAATCAATCACTTAAGTCATACCCTTTACCTGAAATTGTCCGAGATCCTAGAGAATTTACAAAGTCAAGTTCAGAAGCAGGCCACTTTCATGTCTAAATCAAGCAGAGCCAGCACTAGAATCCAATCTGTGCCCATCATCTGTTCTTCAAGTGACTAGGCCCCACTGTTTTAACGCTGGTCTGTGCCATCTGAATGGCAGGCAGTCTGCTCCTAAGCCTGGCTCACTGGTCCAGGTTGTTGCTTAAGCCTTGCAGTGTCCTTGATGTGGGGATGCTCCCTTTTATCTGTCCTCAGTGTGGAGCTCTGTTTCCACCACCTCTTTACCCTATTGGTGAGGAAGAAAGTCCCACCCGCTAGTTATGGAGACTGTAGAATACATGACTGTACAGATGAGGTGGACCACATGTTAGTAGTCATATGTGCTCACAGCTTTAGGAAGGAGGACATCACACAGCAGGTGGGACCCCATGGAGACTGCACGTGGGAACAAACAGCGTCTGTGGGAGGCTTTAAGAAGGTGGAGTGGCTGCTGGTTCCCATGTGTCTTAGTCCATTTGGACAGGGGTAACAAAATGCTATAAACTACGTGGCTTGTAAATAACAAACATTTGTTTCTCACAGTTCTGGGGGCTGCAAAGTTCAAGATCCAGGCACTGGCAGATTTGATGTCTGGCAAGGGCAGTCTTCCTGGTGGATAGATGGCATCTTCTCACTGTGTTCTCCACTGGGGGAAAAGGCTCCCTTAGCTCCTGGAGGCTTCTTTTATAAGAGCCCTAATGTCACTTAAAAAACTTGAGGACATGACATTTATTGAAGGGAAATTCCCAATAAATGTGTACATTTCTTGAGACAAAGAACTTTGAAATCATTCCCTCCCCCCATAATAAAATAAAACTCTAAGGAGATATAAAATGTATGCTTTCTTTTATAACAAACTAGGCTTTGCTCTAATTTTTACTGTTTTCTATTGTCAGAAACTTGAATTGCATGAGGTCCCTTTCTACTTCATCACCTACCAAGGTGGATCCTCCTAACACCATCAACTTGGGGGTTAGGATTTCAACGCATGCAGTTGGGGAAACACAAACATTCAGATCATCACACTGAAGGAGGATGCCATTGGCTTGATGGAATCATTCTGTGGGTGGCATGAATGTGAGCCTCACCACTCAAGGATAAACAGAAATGTACCCTGGTTCCCTTGGTAAGGAGGGTTGTTTGGCCAGAAGACTCTATCTATCGAAGCAAATGGGGAAGACAACTTGTGGTTAGAAATAGTGGTATCAGTTTCATCAGAGTTCAAGGGAGCACGTAATATTGGGCTTAAATTTTAGGCCTCACACTACAGGCTCCCAAGGTTTTAGGAGTCACAGACCACACCAAGGATGTTGAGTCAGGAGTAAGTCTTACATTTGCCATCTTGGTGACACAGAATTAGTGTCTCCTTTCCTTCTCTTTGGGAATTACAACGTAAGCCTTCGCAGAATTTCTTCTAAAATTCAAAAACCCACACATTCTGATGATATTCTCTTTCTTAAATCATAGGATTCTGCCCATTATGCTCCATAACTTTAGGGGGCCATCCACTCATCCTTCTTGCCTCACCATCATCAACCTACCTTATCTGAAAAGTCCTCAAGTGATATCAGGAGGTCCACACCTCTCCTCTGATATTACCAGATTCAAAGACTAAATGAAGACTTCTGGCATCTCTCACTAGAGAAGAGAAATAATAAAAATGTAACCACAGCAGGTTATCTCACTGCAAAAGATTCCCACTTACTAATGAATAAACAGTATCACAAAGGGAGGAGGCATTTGCAATATCATCATACTGTTAAAAGTTAAAGCCCCTGAAAGTTTTGATATTTTTTCTACCATTGCACCTGTCAGTGCAATAATTTACACATGCATAATTCATATATTTACACCATGCATAACTCATACAATATTATTGTTATGTAAATTGCCAGCTATGCATTGCTGTGTAACATCTCATGCAAAATAAATAAATAAATAAATAAATCTTCATTTCAAACAATCTGCTCATTTGCTTAGGAATTGGGGTCTAGCAATTTGGTATGGGCTTTGCTGGAAATTTTTCTTTTTTTTTTTCTTTTTCTTTTTATTATACTTTAAGTTCTTTTCTTTGGATATCACTTGAAGTCACATATCTGGTGTCTCACCTGAGACAAGACGGCCTATGATGGCCTCACCCACCTGTCCAGGGTTGCTATTGGTTTTTAATCCACTGTATGCCTGCAGCAGAATAGCCTGTGTTCTTTCTGGGGTGGCTTAATTATCAGAGCTAGAAGATGTCAGGACTCTTATTTCCTATGCATAGCATTTGCATAACATAATTTCCAAGATTCTAGAAGTCCAGACTAGATTCAAGGGGTGGGAAGATAGAGAGGCTTTACTTCTTGTGGGAAGGAGCCAAACATTTGGGTGATACTCTATTTATTATGCTGAATTTCTAGAAATGAAGTTTTACTATAAGTGGGTAAAGAGTTATTTCATCCAAAGATGCAGTAGATGTTCTGATTTAATTGTTTCATTGAATATCTGTAATCCATGAGCTCATTTCAAACTCAACAGATTTTTAAAAATTTAATGTTGAGTTCTTCAAATATTTTACATAACATCTTAATACATAAATCACTTTCGTTCTTATTACACAAAGGGACCTATCACAGTTTTCTAGCTGGCTATGCTTTTATTCTTATATTGCCCGTTTGACAAGTACCTACCTGAGTGCTTTAAGAAGGGAGTTAAATTCAAATTGATAGAAGCCCAATGACATGGCTAAATCTTGAAGCCACATGATCCCTTTCAGTAAGAGAGGATAGGACATTGCAGCTTTGAAATCCATGGATTCTGATACTGACACATCTAATGAGTCTGAAATTCATTAATGATCTCGATATCATTTGACTACTTTTTCTATTTCCTCATTGAAATGGGACGTAATGATGATAATATTACTGGTTGTTGGGAGGTTTAAATGAGATATTTATGGATAATCTCAAAATATCTGGATTCTGTATTTCAGATGTTCTGATACTTCTGATAAACTCATACTGCAAGCCTACTTGCTTTGAAGAGCTCTTCTTCTTCAGGAAAATTGTTCTTGTAACTGAGCAACCAAATCCCTTCTAATCCTCTGGATTTTACTTTAATCTCAGGAACTGATTTTACCCTTGGAAGTAGAGTTTGTTTGAAAGCACTAGCAGAATGATCCCTGAATTAGGAAGGGCTCTGCTCTTCCTTCAGCCCGTGTTGCAAAAATGATGGTTCTCCAACCACCACCTAGAACTCAGGCTAGAGACCGCAGAAATTTCCCCAGCAAAGTCTGAATCTCCTGTCCAGGGGGAGTGCGAGCTCCTCATCAGGCTCTCTGTGGCAGTCGCTCTTCTAGAATCCTGAGTCATTGCTTCATGGTGTGTTTTGTTTTGTTTTTGTTTTTGGTTAAGAAAGGTCACATAATGCTTTCTACATTGCTTTCTACTTAATTAAAAACTAAAAATTGCAAACCATTTTCAAAAATCACTTAATAAAGTAACAATTTTAAGGATGTCTAAAAAGGCAAAACACTAGTTTTACATATGTACCATGCGTATTTTTTTTTTGCCTATATTATAACCAAACAGGGGATTTCTCAACCCTGTTTTTCTCTTTCTTAGAAACTTTGAGAGGAGATCCTCTTAAATGTCTTTCTCTTTTTTGAAATGTCCATTTTCTCTCTAGAACATTGTAGGTGTTAATGATTTTAGTGTTATTTAATTTAGTGATATTAGAAAATGTTACTATGTTTCTTGAATAGACAGAACATCTGAAACAATAAATATAAAATATTGTGCCTATGAAAGTTGTCAGTACCAAAATGGAGTCTTTCTGTCCAACCGTAACAAAATGGATCTGGGAGTGACTGGAGAGGGCCCTCACGCACACCTGCCTGACAAAAGGAAGTGCCAGGGGATTCTGTAGAAGCCAGAACCAGCACTGAGATTATGTCTACCTGCTGCAGCCCAGGGTGCCTGGTTTTCCAGTACATCCTGCAGAAAAGTACCCCCTTGTAACTGTTGCACCTTGAGTTCCTGTTATTTAAGAAAGCTCCAAGATGAAACTCAGCCCTGGGGAAAAAAAAAACTGGTTGGATATAGAGATGCTTGAGTTGGAGACAATCTTTGGCCAACGCTCCTCACGGCCATACTGAAAACCCCAGCCTGGGAGGAACTTACCCACCATTTTCTATGCATGTGACGTATGTAGAAGCATGATCAGTGATACTTGAACTGCCTTCACTGCACCTCTGTGTATGATGACTCAGCTCACCAGCCCAATAAAACCCACGTCTTTACCTTTATTTAGGGAGGCACTGTTTTGGGGAATTATCCCCAGTGTCCTCCATACTTGGTGCAAGTAATGAAATCCCATTGTTTAATCCTTCTTGGCTGTGGTCATTGAACTGTAACCCTCCAAGCGATAAAACTTACCCATTTTGTGGGCGACATTATGAGGACACTGCCCACCAGCTACCAGTTTCTTTAATGGACTGACACTGACACCACCTTATTGACCTTGTAGCCAAGGATGATTGTTTCAGACAAGGAAGGTCACCTCCGTCATTTTGCTTTACACACCCTGGCCTTCCTCCACCTCACTGGATGGACCTATGCTTTGTTATAGATGCCTCTACCAAATTGCAAGTCCCTCCTATTCCCCAAAAAATTATTGGTTTCGGAGAGTCAATCTCTCTGCTGTTTATTTTAGGTTGGTATATCCCTAATCAGAGAACATAGAAAAAGTTTTGGTTTCTCAGTTATAAAAACAACAGACAGAACTTTAGACCTCACTCCTTGTCACTCCTCCTCTGTTTGCTCATCTCTGTAAATGAAAACACTGTGCCCTCTGAGGTTCAGGTTTAACTCAATCTTGCTCTTATATCTGGGCAAAAGGACCCCTCACTTTGCCTTTGGGACAACCTCACTCTGGCCTCATTAGGCTGTGTCTTTCCCCATAGTTAGAGTATACCCCTCTCCAAGCCTATTTGCATACCCAAGACCCCATAATTTCTGCCCCCAAATGACCCAAGTATACTTCTGAAACCTGCATAGATTCTTTCCTGCATCCACTCAAGAGTGGATTCGGCAGCCAGTGTGTGAACCCCTACAGGGATGGGTGGCTAAGAGTCAGGTGCTTGTGACGGATTGAAGTGGGAGTTTGGACACTTGACCCTGGATGATCATAACTGTGTGAATGAAGTTCTTGTGTGCCTGTTGTTACCAGAAAACAAAGCAAGCAGGTCCAGGGGCTAGCCTCCAGAGGGGTCTAAGAATTCTGCCTCGAAACCTGGCTTTCCTTGTATATAGATTATACATGCACACAAATCATGATAAGCAGACTATTCAATACATATTAAATAATATATACTTATTAATTTAATGCATATAACTTATTAATTTAATAATTATAACTTTACAATTTAATATACATTTTTGAAAACTGTACACTTGGTTTATTAAATTTTAGATATTTATACAGATGGTAACTGGAATCTCCTCTGAGTTCCTACTTCAGACCCTATAAATGCAAGACCTTGGCAAAAAAAAGAGTTCTCTCACTCCCTTCATCCAGACTACAAAGTATATGTCTTACATCCCCAAAATATATCACAAATCCATTCTCTTTTTGGTGCTTCTTTGGCCCAAGCCCCTGTCTCTTCTTGCCTAGAAAACCCCCCCAAATTCTCTGCCTTCTGGTGCTGTCTTCTGCATGTTCCAGCAGGATCTGATAGTAATGTTCACCTTCCTTAAAATCCACAGCTGATTTTCTACCACTTTGTGTTTAAGACACAAGCTTTATATTTTTATAATTGTTCTAAATGGATAGAAAAGTTATAAAGATAATACAATGTCTTTACTTCTTGCACCCTAGTGTTAACATCTTACATTAGGGAGATATTTTTGTCAAAACCAATAAAACAACATTGATGTCTTCATATTAAATAACTCTATACTTTATTCAGATTCCCTTAGTATTTACCTAATACACTTTAATTTTTTTTGTTCCAGTAACTCATCCAGGATATTATATTACACTGTGTCCTCAGGTCTCCTTAAGCTCCTCTTGGCTGTGACACTTTCTGAGATTTTCCTTGTTTTTGATAACCTTGACAGTTTGATAAGTATTGATTGGATATTTTGTAGAATGCCCCCCAACTGCTATTTGTCTAGTGTTTCTCTCATGATTGCACTGGTGTTATGGGTTTGGAGTGGAAGACCACAGAGGTAACATGCCCTCACCAGGGTATTATATTGAAACTGTCTTCGCAAAAACTATGACAGTGGGAGAAGTCTAGTATGGCTGAATCCATCTTGCTTCTAGCTTCACAGACTGGCTGTCCTCACTCATTCCTGGGCAGAGGCCAAGCTAACCAGGGAGGAATGTGGAGTTCAGCTTTAAAGCAAGGATGATAGTAATCCCTCCCTAAACTTAGCCCCATCGTTGCTAATAAAACTCCACAAGATTAGGATTATGGGAAAGGCTTGAATTCTGCTAAAATGTAGGCATAGTTCAGCCATTGTTCCAGAGGTCACAAAATTTATAATGTCCCCAGGTCCTCCTATGAATAACATCACCATTATACAACCTAAGATTACACTTTTGAGATTTTTCCTAGATTTTTGCTTTCTGATTCTGATAACCAGCTGACCCCACCCAGACCCAGGACTCATGATTGAACTCATCCTTTGGCCTCTACCGAGAGGCTGACTCACACACAAGGAACATTTTCTACACCCCTAGATTTCATTCTCAACCAATCTGCATTCCCCATTCCCTAGCCCCCTGCCCAACAAACTATCCTCTGAATTTTCAAGGAGCCTGATTTGAGTAATAACTCCAGTTCGTCCCTCAGGCTAGGTCTGGATTAATATAGCTCTTTCTCTATTGAAGTACTGTGGTCTCTGCAAATTGGTTTTGTCCGTGCAGTGAGTAGAAAAAATCCATCAGTCAATTATAAATTGGGGAATACAAACTATCAAGATGACTTACCACTGTTGATGCAGACATACAGGCATGGATTGACTTGTTAAGATAATGCTTGTTGTGTTTCCATGAAGGTACACTTTTTTCCCCTTTTCTACACTGTTTACTATGGAGGTGAGTTGCTAAGTACAGCTCACATTTAAGGAATGGTGATTTATGCTCAGTCTCATTGAGGGTAGAGTATCTACACAAATTGTTTAATTTTCTCTGGTGTGGGGGAAATTAGTCTCTTCTTCCTTTCATCACTTTTCTGAATAAAGTCAAAACTCCTCATTTTGACAAATAAAGCCACAATGTATGTGTCCCTGCTCAGCTCCCTGACCTCATTTCCTTCCACCCCCTTCACCCTCCCTGTGCTGGGGTCACACTGTCCTTGCCTTCCCTCATCCATATTGAGCTCACCCCACCTCAATACTCAGCACAAGCTGGCCTACCTGCAGAACACTCTGCTCTTCCTCTTAGTGAAGCCTGGGACAGGCTAGATGAGCTGCCTCAATGCCTGCATCACCACAGCATCCTCCTAATTGTCTTCAGAGAGCTTGTCAATGTTTGTTGTGTGTACACATTGTCTCTTCCCACAAGAATGTACATTCAGGAAACCAAGGTTTGGCCTGATTTTTAAATTGAAGGAGACTTATGGAATATATATTTACATATACTGTGAATATATGGAATATATGAGATACACACACACACACAAGTGTCCTTCAATATCCAAGGGACATTAGGTCTAGGATGTGCTACATACACCAAAATTCATGAATGCTCAAGTCCTTTATATAAAATGGTATAGTATTTACATATAACCTGCACATGTCCTTCTATATACAGGTGCTTCAAATTAACCCTTGAGTAGTTACAATACTGGAACCCACAGACATAGGGGGCTGACTGTGCATGTGTGTGTGTGTGTGTGTGTGTGTGTGTGTGTGTGTGTGTGTGTGTATGTGGGTGTGCAGTGTATGTGTATGCTATCTGTATGTATTTGAATTCTCCAGAAAAACATAACTAATAGAAGATAGAGTTACATAGATATTAAGAGATGTAAGATAGATAGATAGATAGATAATTAGACAGATAGACAGATCAAGGGAGAGTTATTATGGGAATCAGCACTCATGATTCTGAAGTCTGAGAAGACCCATTACAGGTCATCTGCAAACTGGAGAACCAAGGATCCCAGTGGTTTGGCTGAGTCCAAGTCTTAGGGTCCCAGAACTGGGAATGCTGATGGCATAACTCTCAGTGTGAGGCCTAAGGGCCTGAAAGGCTTCTAGTTCTAGTCCTAGAGTCTAGACGCTGGAGAACCTGGAGTTCTGATTGGTTTCCCAGCTCTACAAGAGAGAGCAAAGTTTCCTCTCCTCTCCTCTGCCATCTTCTTCTATCCAGGCCCTCCGTTGATTTGTGACGCTCAACCACCTTGGTTGGGGACAGATCTTCCTTACTCAGTGCATGGGTTCAAATGCTAATCTCTTCTGGAAACATCCACCTCTGGGACACACCCAGAGACAATGCATTGCCAGCTCTCCAACTGTCCGGGTATTTTCTAACCCAGTCAATCTGACACCTCAAGTCAACCAGCACTATATATGGCTACCATTTCCTTATCTGAAATTCAGAGAAGATACTAGCCTCGGAACTTTGTCAAATGTATTATACTTGATTTTTCTTGCGTCATTCGTTATCTCTAAAGCCTGTGTGAAAATCTTGCTTCTTGCTTCTTACTTGATGCATGAAACTGGAATATTCATGAGTCAATTGAAAATCACTCAGCCAAAGATTTTTTTTTTTTGTGGTCATACAATAGTAAACTTTGAAGAAAGAACTAAATCTAATATAATTGGTACTAGAAATTGGTCAATAGCCATACAATGTAAGTACTATATCAACCATATCTGCAATTTTATCTATTGCATGCATTTTTATTTACATAGAGAAACTACTAAAAAATTAGAAATTACATATAATCCCACTACCCCATGATAATAATCTCTAAAAATGTTGTGTATGTCTTTCTAGGAGAGTTTTTTTATCCACATTCTTTGCATATAATTGAAGAACCAGAGATGAAGTTTAGAGCAATTTTATTCCCCTGACAAATTGCAGTAGATGTGATGGAGTTATCAACCAAACATCACCTTCTTTTCTTGGGGAACATCTTGTCCCCAAAGCCAAGGCCTGGGCCAGGTATTTGAGGACCTGTCATTTACAGCCAGCACTCTAGAAAGCTATGTTTTCAAGTCAGTAAACCATTTATTTTTTCTGAATATTAATGGCTGCCAAATTCATTTTGGTCTTGCATTTGGAATATATGTTTGTTTGTTTGCTTATTTATCTATTACTAGGTGGTTTTACTTTTTGCTCCTGGGAGACATAATAAATCTGGGAGAATTTCCTCAAAGATTCCAATAGCACAATCATAGGAGATTGTCTCCCCTGCTCTATGTCTGAGAAGAAGAAAGCCAGATTCAGTATTTATAAACCATGCTTTATAGTCTACCAAATAAATTTTCCAGTTAAGTTTTTACTTATCTTTCTTGCTGTGAACAAACCTATAATCTACATAATGCTAAGGAAATTTTTCAGATTCCTATCAAAAACTCACTATTACAAATATAGTAACTGAGTTCTATCAGAAATATGGTAAAAAATAGCTAATTTTCATTAGCTGATGAGACGATGGACCAAACACTAAATGAGTTTTAGAGATGACCATTTGCACTTGAGTTCGAAGGTGCTGAATGGGCGACCCTTGCTGCCATCCCTAGGCCTCTCCTGTGTTACAGAGCTACACAGATTGAGGCTCCCTCGTGTGTAGTAAACAGGGCTGTGGACAAAGGTTTCCTTGCAAAGCTGAAGTGAGCATGGAATGAAGTGAAAAGTTCAAAGCATGATGGATGAGCCATCCCTGCTGAAGGTCACACTGTTGCCAGTAAACCTAGGAGGACTACGGAGAATAAGCCTCTCACAATGTATGAACCAAAGTGATAAAAAGTTAGAATGTCTTTGTTTTCAAGTTCAGTTCCCATGCTTCCATGGGGGCACTGAGTGGTTATTACTGGTCTGTGTGCTGGGGATGACCAGGACACACATCCCCCCAGAGCGATGCGAGCTCAGGCGAGAGGCTGCAGGATGCATAGCTTCCCTCAAGTTTGCTATTGTCATCACTGTTGTCAGTGTCGGTGTTATCTGATTTCAAAAAAAGAAAACTAAAATGGCAAACAGATTCAGAAAGCATGCTAAATGGAGATGATAATCTGGTCAGTACTGGTGCCTTGGCAGTCAAAATATGTCATTCAGGACTTTTAAAAAGTGGATTATGATTTTGGATATGAAGATTCCTCTTGGCGTGTAAAATCACCCAGATTGTATATTAATTTGCATATATGCAAAATGGGGTAAGCGTGGAATGGGGGCAGGTCTTCCAGGGTATGTGAAACTATCAGGAGTTTCACCATGACCATCCCCAGAGCGTGATTACGGATGTCCAGGGTCTCCAGCCGCAGAGCGGAGGGTGGGAACTGCTGGAGATAGAGACCTGACAGACACAGTTTATAATTGTGCAGGGCCAACTGCCATTAAAATACAAAAACAGAAATCCAAGGAAGTGTTGGTTTAGTGAAAGGATGATATTAATTTCTAATCAAGGGGAAAGTGAGTAATAGTGGCTCAAATGCAGAAAGAATTGCATGTATGCATCGAGATGACACGTTCCTCGTGAAGTAATTTCTCAACTTTTCTGAAGTGTGCTGCTTGTAATAATTGCCCCCATATGCAGAACCAAGCAGAGGATTTCATATGTGGAGTACTCATGCTCAAGAAACCTGATAAGTCACTTTTGCAACTCAGCTGAAAGTTGGCTTTGTTGACTGCCATTGTTTCTACACTCAGCCATTCCTGTCCAGCATTGCCACTGATCTATGAAATGTTCTTTACCTTGAGAAATTCCAGTGAGGCAGAAAGACATCCATAGTGTCCCATGAAAATTAGCTTGAGAAAAAAAGCTGCACATAGAAATAAATGGAAAGCGATTGAAAGGGAGAATGCAAAGGAATCAGGAGTGAAGAGGAGAAATGTAAATGGGGAGAGGTGCCCAGAAGAAGAGATGAAGCCCCTGGTCTTTGAGCCACTGGCATTTCCTGTTGTACTTGGTAAGTATTCTGCACATGCCATCACATTGAAACGTGAGGATGGACAAAATATCGGTGACTTCTCCCAACTTCACAGGCTGCTGTGAGAGTTATGTAAGGTCCACTGTTAGGAGCAAATGCCAGATCGTGAAGGCTGAGGCTGGACACAGACTCTGCTTGTGACTCTTTCCAAGCTCCCATGTTCTTTCTGCGTGTCTGGAGCCATGGGGACAGTCGTCATTGGGACTGTTTGAGTTCATCGTTTGCACTGCTTGAGTCAAGCAGGTGTTGCATATAAACAGAATTTCATCGTTTGAACTTCTCCTCTGTATCAGAAGAACCTTTTATATGGTTCAAAAGACAACTGAGTTACAAAATTAGTGTGCTTTTTATGCAAGGAATAGCATATAATGATTATAATAATACAATTAACACCACCAAAGTTTCTTGGAAATAGCAGGCACACTATATCTTTATGTTTACTAATATCTACAAACTATCTTGTTCACTTTAAATTATAAATAATCATAGTGTTATTTTATATGTGCTACATACACTTTCTAAAACATTTTGATTGCGGAATAATTAAGACTTTTTAGTGATATTGGATATGTCATCGAATGACTTGTAACACATACATAGCAATATTGAAATTTAGAATCCAATATAAAGGGTAATAAATTGAAGCAATGGAGGTGACAAATAAAAAGTAAGACACTCTCAGATGCTCAGGCAGAGTGCAGAATGGCCATCAGACAGTCACATAACACTCACAGAGTATTGTAGACATAAACATCAGCTTGCAGATATGGCGGGTCAGCCATTGCCTGGGATTGGCCAAGTTCCCGCTTCAAACAATAGAGCTGTTCGTGCTTGCCATACCTGTGTGTAACATGCTCTCCTTACTCATTTCCTTTGATATATTGCTAACTTTATAACTGACAGCTATCCACCAGTTTCGAGGTTTTTCTTTTTTTAATATATAAAGTCAGATGAAATCTTATGAGGAATAACTCAATGAGTTGTGGAAGAGTTTCACTGGCCCTAACTAACATAAAGCAAAGGGGAAATTCACAATGTGTGTATCTCAGGCATATGGTCACAACATGGGGACTGGGGAGGCCAAAGAAAGAAAGGATGAAAGACTGAGAACAATTTCAAATACCAAGAGAAATCCTTTTGGCTAAGAATAATGTACCTTCTGTGTCTTTCAAAAATTTCCATAACAGATGGACTGCTGAGCCTCCCTCCCCACAGAAAGTTAAAACAGTAGGGCCGATTTCCATTATGCGTTTGGATTTTTAGAAAATGGAGGAATCAGTCCTAACATTTTCAGTGTTTAAATGGACCAGGAAACTAAGTCATCAGCTGAGATGAAGTCGGCATTCCACATGCACACGAGCGCACAGCACACAGTACACACTTAGTAAGCTGTGCAGTCAGCTTTGTGCATGCACAGGAGAGCAAGCTAACAGGATACACTTAGTAAGCTGTGGGGTCAGGATTCCCAGTGCACGTGAGGGAGTGGCACACAGGACACGGTAAGCTGTGCTTCTATGAATGCTGACTTCACAGACTACCAGGGCTTTGAGAAGACTGAGAAATGGGTTTCTTCACTACAGTCACCTTTTCTTTTTCACTTTATGCAGTGCAATTGTGAGAATTGCAAGAAGTTGTAGATGGAAGTTTATCCCTTAGCACTAAGTTTGGAAAGTCTGAGACACGCTCTGGTCTCCTTCCTGCTCTCTCAGCATGAAGCAGATCAAACTCAGCTCCTTGTGTGATGCGCGTGTGTTAAGATTGGTTCAATTTTACAAATCTTTCTCCTTCTTTTTCCATCTAAAAGAGAGTGCCTTCCAATTAAGTCCACCTGACTGATCGAGTCTGCAACACATTTTCGGCAGGAGGAGCTGTCTTTCCAAGGAGGTTATGCACTTTTCTTTCCTTTCCTCTTCTTTTTTAATCTCATGGAGAAAATGAACCTCACATGGTGGAGAACGGCCCATCACAGCTCTGCTCTGGGACGGCTCCCTTCCCCTGACACTAAGTTACTAAGTGCTTCCCTGCGTGCCAGCATTGCAGGGTAATTTTCACTGCCTTTCTGACTATCCTTTTCCAGATGCTGGTTGGAAGGCACCGGGGAGGGAGCCCACCTGCTCTCTCTGCACGCTCATGGATTAGAATGCCATTAAGGAGACTCAGGACCCCTGAAGAATAAAGAGAAGACAAGAAAAAAGAACAAGTTTAATGTTTGGGTCGGTTCTTTTCAGGATTATTTAACTGCCGTCTTCAGAAGTGTTTGGCAGTGGGGAGCAGCAGAGGAGTACGAGGCCAGGAGGCCCAGGCCAGGCTCTGTCTCCAAGGCCAGCACCGTGTATCAGGGCCCCGAGTGACCCTGGGTCGCCTGGTGGCTAAATAAGAATGGCAGTGCCCACGTCAGGATGAGCAGAGACCAGGAAATTCAGAAATGCATGCTAGTTTTCTTTCTTCTTTTACTTAGCTTTCTCTTTTTCCTCCTCCCTTTCCTGATTTTTGTTGTTTCTTGTTTTTCAACTTTTAAGGCACGTATTTTTTTTTTCTTAAAACACTTGGGAAAACGTCTGATACAATGTCATTAATTCTTAGTGGTGGTGTTTATATCATTCTTAGAACTTCTCTGTACTTTAAATATATTCTCCCAGCAAAAAGGAAACTCAACTTAAACAATGCACCTGAAGTTGGTTTAAAAACTGCAGTGACCTGCAAAGGTAGAACCATTTGGCACACGAAGGAGTGGAAAAGGAGGGTTTATCCAAATCCCAGTCTGTTAAAAGGATCTAAGTACTAATCTTCCATAACCCTCCCCCTCCCCACCAAAAATGAAAAAATAATAATAATTCACGAGGTCTTAAATCCTAAGTTTAGGAAACATAAATCTTTAGGTTAAAAGGCTTGAAACAAAGAATTTCTGCATCTCATTGTAATGTAGCCTCTTTTTTCTCATATGTCTGCTGGTTGACTTGCTATACACACCTACTCAGATTGTGACCTAATTTCATTATTTCTAAGAACCTTTTCTCAGTTCCAGAAATCATCTCTTTGGGAAATGACCTTAATCATGTGCAGAATCCTATGATGTAAAGGGCGGCAATGGGCATGATTAATATGGCAGAGATTAGTGGGATATTGGATAGCAATCACCTCTCTGTTCTAGTATTGATAAGTGTTCAAAAATTTAGGCAAAACAATTCTTAATTTTTTACTGAATTCAGCACTCTCTTACCTCTAGTTACCCACACACAGAGTCACCTGAGGCTAACCACACAATCTGAAGTGCAAGTCGGCAGCATATTAAGTGATAACACATGAAAAATAATCCCTTTATTAGAATCATTTCTTTTCTTTAAATTTTATTTTATGTTCTGGGGTACATGTGCAGGATGTGCAGGTTTGTCTCATAGGTAAATGTATGCCCTGGTGATTTGCTTAATAGCAACCTGGGCATTAAGCCCTGGGCTTAATACCTTCACCGAGGTATTAAGCACAGCATGCATTAGCTACTTTTCCTCATGCTCTCCCTCCCCTCATCCCACCCCTAACAGACCCCAGTGTGTGTTGTTCCCCTCTCTGTGCCCACATGTTCTCATTGTTCAGCTTCTGCCTATAACTGGGAACATGGTGTGTTTTGTGTTCTGTTCCTGCATTTGTTTGCTGAGGATGATGGCTTCTAGCTCCATCTATGTCCCTGCAAAGGACATAATCTCCTTCCTTTTTATGGCTGCATTATATTCCATGGTATATATATACCACATTTTCTTTGTGCAGTCTATCATTGGTGGGCATTTGCATTGATTCCATGTCTTTGCTATTGTGAATATTGCTGCAATGAATATACATGTATCTTTATAATATATTTATATTCCTTTGAGTTTATTTCCAGTATTGGGATTGCTGGATCAAGTGACATTTTTGGTTCTAAGTTTTTGAAGAATCACAGCACTTTTTCCACAGTGGTGAACTAATTTACATTCCCACCAAAGTGTAAAAGCATTCCTATTACTCTGAAGAAGCCTCACCAGCATCTGTTGTTTCATGACCTTTAAATAATTGCCACTCTGACTGGTGTGAGATGGTATCTCATTGTGATTTTGATTTGCATTTCTCTAATGATCAGTGATGTTAAGCTTTTAAAATGTTTCTTGCTGTATAAATGTCTTCTTTTGAGAAGTACCTGTTAGTGTCCTTTGCCCTCTTTTTAATGGGGTGGTTTGTTTTTTTTTTTTGTAAATTTATTTAAATTCCATGTAGCCTCTGGTTGTTAGACCTTTGTCAGGTGAATATATTCCAAAACTCCTCCCATACTGTAGGCTGTCTGCTTGCTCTGATGACAGTTTCTTTTGCTGCACAGAAGGTCTTCAGTTCAGTTAGATCTCATTTGTCAATTTGTGCTTTTGTTGCCATTGCTTTTGATGTTTTCATGATGAAATCTTCGCCTGTTCCTATGTACTGAATGGTATTGCCTAAATTTTCTTCTACTGTTTTTATAGTTTTGGGTTTTACCTGAAACTCTTTATCTTTAGTTTTGTATAAGCTGTAAGTTAATTTTTGATATAGTTTGGCTGTGTCCCCACCCAAATCTCATCTTGAATTGTAGTTTCCATAAATCCAGACATGTCATGGGAGGGACCAGATGGAGACAACTGAATCATGGGGATGGTTTCCCCCATCCTGCTCTAGTGATGATGAGTGAGTTCTCAAAAGATCTGATGGTTTTATAAAGGGCCTCCCCATTGGCTGGGCACTCATTCTCTCTCTTGCCACCCTATGAAGAGGTGATTTCTACCCTGATTGTTGGTTTCCTGAGGCCTCCCAAGCCATGTGGAACCATGAGTCAATTAAACCTCTTTCTTTTATAAATTACCCAGTCTCAGGTATGTCCTAATTAGCAAAATGGGTCCAGTTTCACTTTTCTGAATATGGCTTGTCACTTCCCCAGCACCATGTATTAAATAGTAAATCCTTTTCCCGTTGCTTTTTTTTGCCAGGTTTGTCAAAATTAGATGGTTGTGGATGTGCAGTCTTCGTTCTGAGTGCTCTATTCTGTTCCATTTGTCTATGTCTCCGTTCTAGTATCAGTACCATCCTGCTTTGGTTACTGTAGCCTTGTAGTATGCAGTTTGAAGTCTGGTAGTGTGATGCCTTCAGCTTTGTTCTTTTGGCCTAGGGTTGTCTTGGCTATTCAGGCTCTTTTTCGGTTTCATGTACATTTTAAAACATATTTTTCTGATTCTGTGAAGAATGTAAATGTTAGTTTAATGGGAATAGCATTGACTCTATAAATTACTTTGGGCAGTATGGCCATTTTAACAACATTGATTCTTATCCATGAGTATAGAATGCTGTTCCGTTTCTTTGTATGCTCTCTGATTACTGTGAGCAGTGGTTTGTAGTTATTCTTGAAGACATCCTTCATTTTCCTTTTTAGTTGTATTCCTAGGTATTTTATTCGCTTTGTAACAATTGTGAATGAGAGTTCATTGATGATTTGGTACTCTGTTTGTCTATTGTTGATGTACAGGACTGTTTGTGATTTTTGCATATTGATTTCATATTCTGAGACTTTGCTGAAGTTGCTTACCAGATTAAGAAGCTTTTAGGCTGAGATGATGGGGTTTTCTAGACACAGGATGATGTCATCTGCAAACACAGGCAATTCGACTTCCTCTTTTCCCATTTGAATACCTTTTCTTTCTTTCTCTTGTCTGATTGCCCTGGCCAGTATTTTCAAAACTATGTTGAATAAGAGTGGTGAGAGAGGGCATCCTTGCTGGCCTTTCGGCTAAGATCAGGTGTAGGACCTGTTCTTATCAGTTTATTAGAATCACTTCTGAAATCACCCAGGAGAAATGAGCTGTGCAGAGCTTCAGCACTTTTTCCTGTGTGTCCTTGCTCCTGTTTTTTAACTGCTCCAGGCTCAGTCTTCTTCTGACATTTGGGCATAATAATAGCATCGACTTTATAGGATAATCCTAAGCATTGAATAAAGGAGCAAACTGTAGTCATCAGGTGCAGTAATTTGAAGGAATTATTAAATCAGTGTAGTTGTATTTTGGTGGTAGTTGATAAAAATCCAAAACCAAACAACATCCATGGATTTTGAAATTCTGTTTTACAAGTCAGTATATAAAAGATGAGCTGTACAATGAAATATTATTCAGCCTTAAGAATAAGGAAATCCTGCCATTTGCGACAACATGAATGAACCTGGGGAACATTAGTTTACATGAAATAAGTCAGGCCGGGAAAGACAGATACTGCATGATCTCACTCGTGGATGGAGGCTAAAAAAATCAAACTTAAAGAAGTGGGAAGTAGGCAATGGTCATTAGGGCAAGAGGGTGAAGTGGCACTGAAAAGATGCAGTTCAAAGGGCACCGAGCTTCAGCGAGGTGAGTGGAATCGTTCTGGAGATCCATCCTGTAGCTGGGTGACCATGTGAATAATAATGTATACTTGGGCACTGCTAAGAGACTATGCCCTAAGTGTTCTCATCACACACACAAAAATGATTAAGTATAAAGTCTCATTTTCTAAGGAATACGTATTTTAAAATATGTTATACACCATAAATACGTACAATTTTTATATCAATTAAATCTTAATAAAGCTGACAAAGAAAATTAAAAAAAATGACCTTAACGAGAGAGAAGACAAAATAAATAAATAAATAAAGGAGGAGGAGAAAGAGGGAGGGAAGCTTAGAAAAACAACCAATTTGGAAGTCAATGTATATAACTGAATGAAGAAGAGATGAAGGTGGCCGGATACAGTGGCTGACACCTGTAATCCCAGCACTTTGAGAGGCTGAGGCAGGTGTATAACCTGAGGTCAGGAGTTCGAGACCAGCCTGGCAAAAACCCATATCTACTAAAAATACAAAAAAATTAGCTAGGCGTGGTGGCACACACCTGTAATTCCAGCCACTTGGGTGGCTGAGACAGGAGAATTGCTTGAATCTGGGAGGCAGAGGTTGCAGTGAGCTGAGATTGTACCATTGCACTGCAGATGGGGCAACAGAGACTCTGTCTCAGAAAAAAATATAGAAAAAAGAAATGAAAGTGTGGACATCCCATGGCCCAGGTGTTCTGACTCTGAGCACAACAGGCAAGTCAGGAGTGAAGGTGCTCTCCTGGTTTCACCTCTGGCGCCTGAGGGTCAGCAGGACAGCCTTCCCAAGGCTGATGTGCAGCGTAAGCGTCAGCTCAGGGACTTCAGAAAGCCACATTCTTTTTATATTAATCATGGGAGGAAGCGTTCACTTATTAATACCAAGAAAACAGTTGAAGACATTTAAATGGCTGAAATTCAGAACCTTCTGTTGCCTATCAAAAGCAGCCATGGAGTGCTCAGATGGCCAACTTGACCTGGTGCCAAGGGGAGAAGTGTCTGGGACTTTGTTTTTTTAATTCAAAGTGCGCTTGAGAAGACATTCCCACCCAACACTTTTGGACATGAGTAATATGTGAAAGAAATCAGTGTGTAATTGTTCAGAGAAATATTTAAACATACTGTGATTATTAGGCAGCTGCTTAATTTGGTGGAATGAGAAAATTAGCGACCAACATTCTATAAATGCATGTTGACCTCATCAGATTTTAGAACTTTTGTAAAGCTAAATAGAATATGCAGAGGATAAAATAGGTTGTCTGCTGTCTGGCAGCTGAGAACCATCTTAGGGAGGCAGAAATGAGCACAGGTGACACTTCAGAGTAGTGCACATGACAATAAGGTTACTTACAAATTGTTTGCCATAGGAGGAAAAAGGGTGAATATTTTCTTTTGCCTGTAATGACCTGGAAGGAATTCCCAAAGAACATTGAATATCAACTAGACAGCATATGTTGGATATAATGAGTAAATAATTCCTCTGACAATTTTTCTCTTCCCCTTTACCCGGGAAATTGGATAGGAGGGAGAAATTGATCTACAGTGTAAAAGTCTTAGGAGTTAGAGAAGAAATCTGTGATGAGAATGAGAAGTAAACATTCTCTAAGAGAGTTTTAGGGAGGCAGTGATGAGGTACCCTGAGGCAAAGATCCCAGGAACTTGTGTGGATTCCACACATTCCGCATCTTTCCTAGCTTTTTCCCAGTGGGCAAGGACATTCTGGATGCAGAAGATGGTCCAATCACCAGTAGGAGAGAAATGATTTTGCTTATGGTGGTGAATTGGCTTTGCTGTGGCTGGGGTTATTAATTTAGGTAGGAAGATGGTCCATGCTGTACTAAAATAATTTTGTAGATTGTATTCTTTTAGCTCCTAAGAACCCGTAAAGATGTGATGGTACTTATCATGTTAGATCTGTTCCATCAGGCATAATTTTGTCTTACAGAACATATGCAGATGGATCAGTAAGCCTTCCATCTTGAACCTTATCCCTGAGAGTGGCTGCAGACCCATGGCGCCCAACTATGGAGCCCTGTCTTGCTGTTTTACGCAAATGGTTTAGCTTAAACCATCAGAATCTATCAAATACACTACTTCCAATTAAGTAATACCTTAAAAAGTGATGTCTTAGGTTTTCTTTCTTTTTTTTTTTTTTTTTCCAGTTCCATAACAGGCACAACAAAACTGCAATTCCTGTCAAAGGGTGGATGGTAATTGAAAACCTGACCTCCATTCTTGCTGCAAAAATGGGCTACCCACTGGGCAAAATTGAAGGCCAGGCAGGTCACACCTTGCAGCATTGTTTGGCGAGTTTGCCTGCTACCCGGGCCCTGAGCTGTGTTCAGAATTCCAGCCCCTGGCTTGGCAGCATTGGAGAGCTTCTGGCTGCACCATCACACCGCTGATTGGGGTTCCTCAGTCACCTGATGCCCGGAGCCAGTGCAGGCCAGTCCCTGTGGGGGTGGAAGGAGTAACTACACAGACCAACACTGCTTCAGGACGCCAATTTGGTTTTCTTTCTGCAGGGGAAGTGTGTTATTTAATTAAAGGGTAACTTTTTCATGAGTCGCTTAAAATCCTAAGAATTAAAACAAAATTCTTGGCCACAGTATGATCCAGGATTTTTTATTTTTACACACATAAGACAAACAAACAAAAAATAAACGCAAATGAAACCCACACCCAGTTCCCTCCTTCTAGTATTGTTCTGGTCGAATGGTCTAGAATATATGCATAAAATTGGACCAAAGTCATCAACAAATAAGAGAAAGAATTGTGGTCATGATTCACTGGTGTGAATAGCCTAGTATAAATATTTCTTAAAGGATGAAAATGGTGGTATAACATTTAGATAAAATTTACCAAGGAAAAGCGTAAATTCCTTCTACGCCATTGTGCAAAGCATTAACTGCCCACTAGTGTGTTATTTTCACATTTGTGCTCATAGCCTTGGGAAGATCCTGTGTCCCAATTTTTGCTAAACTTACTATTACAAGACTTGAGTTTACAGCCTTCATTCTTCTAATTTCCCCTCTCTGTCATCAGGATCTCTGTGATGGACTCCAAGGCTGTCCACCAAAACCTGAATCTCCAGGGTCTGGCGGTGAAGCCCTGTGCTGGCTGCTGCCTGAGCGTTAGGGCAGAGCTCCGGGTGGATCAGGAAAACGGGCAAGTCTAGGTGGTATTGCAGAGATCCCAACATCATGCTGTGACTCTAATGGATTGAGATTTCAAAGGAACCCCCCACACCCCTCCCACCACCATTTTTCCATTAAGATAACTTATGCCATGTTTCTGTGACTTGTAACATGGAATCCTGAGGCTGGACGACAGAGAACATGGGTTAGTCAACCTAGCTGAAAAAGCCCTGGACTGAGAGCAGAAATGACTGCCTGCACTGCAATGATGGACACAGAATAATTTGGGAGGAAGAGAGTGATGAATGGACCAATGTCTTTAAAGGAAAGCTGCCTGCACAGACCCAACCCCTTGTTCTGGACAACAAAGCCTCTGAAGGTGCTTATTCATTCTGATGAGTTACAAACACCCATCATGAAGCTCCAGGGACCTGCGTGGCCATCAGATTCCTAGAACTTGGTGACATGGAAAAAGGAGGTCCGGGAGACATGGTGG
>PVKP010035305.1:0-23428 GCA_004027715.1 Plecturocebus donacophilus | reverse complement strand
GAGTTCTTTTGCTAGTCCCTATATATACTTTTAATAATCTTCTGATATGTCAATAGTTTAAGACACATGCTGACAGTTTAAAAAGGCAACAGCAGAAAAACTGGACAGACTGTAGAGATCTTTAATGCTAAATTTTTAAAATTTGAGAAACCCAGTTTAGACTAGGGCTGAGTAAATCTGGGGCTCATAGATGCAGTAATGAGAGCTGTATCACTATTTTTAAATATCACAAGAGGCATATTATTAGCTACCCACTATTATAAGAAAAAGAGTCAGTCTGTTAATAATAGATGGGGATTTTTTTTAATTCTGGAGATACTTAGGATTCAAACTGTTAAATAAAGAAAAGATATACACAGACAACTTGTATAATTTCTAGAAGGTCTACTATTGTCCAGAGTTTCTACAGAGGAAGCACAGGCTTTCCCATATCAACAACTCAACGTTTCCTGACTGGAACAAGCACTACCACTTTTACCTCTTTAGTGGCCTTGCCTATCACTTAGTATCTCTTTATCAACTGGTTTTTCAAGGAGACATTCCAATGATACAAATATTTTGTCTAATGAAGGAGAGACCTTTTAGCCAAAGTATTTCTTACAAACTACCCAAAGCTGCACTCCCCGTCCTCATCGTCTCTTAAAGTAATTTCACACTTTGCATACACTGTGTTCAAACAAAGTAAAGTTACTCAGGAGTTAGTTAATTCCCTCATGCATCTTTCTCCAGCACATATATGCACCATTATCTGGGATCATTAGTCTCTCTACTGGATTAATTAGCAATCACAACAAACAGTCTGAATCATTTTACAGATAATTTATAATATAAACTACTAAAACCAGGTATCTAATATACTATATTTTCTATAACAGTTGTTCAATTGATCTTGATAGAATTGAAGTATCCTATTATCCTCTTACATTCCCCTTGTTCAATGTACCCACCTTGTTTCCAAACTTTACTTGAAAGAATTAAATTTAAAATATCAGATAAACTACATCACATTTTTTGGAGTAAATGCCTGCTGGGGTGCAATGTGTGCACTTCTCTCCAAGGAATACTTGTATGTTACAAACAACAACAGGTGATGGTGAAATTCCAGCACTTTGGGAGGCCAAGGTGGGTGGATCACGAGGTCAAGAGATCGAGACCATCCTGGCTAACATGGTGAAACCCCGTCTCTACTAAAAGTATAAAAAATTAGCCGGGCGTGGTGGTGCGTGCCTGTAGTCCCAGCTACACGGGAGGCTGAGGCAGGAGAATTGCTTGAAACCAGAAAATGGAAGTCACAGTGAGCCAGGATCACGTCGCTACACTCCAGCCTGGCGATAGAGCGAGACTATGTCTCAAAAAGAAAAAAAAAGAAAAAGAAATTACAACCATTTGTATAGTAGATGCAAAGAACAGTTTGTGAATTAAAAGAGCACCTTTCTCAACTCTCCAAAATGTATACTGAAAGTTGCTACCCAATCCATTAGTATATATGGTTAGCTTTGCTTTAAAGTAATAGAATATTCTATCACATTTGATCATAATACAAAAATCTTGAAAACTATGTATATCTCTTGATAAGGCAATACTACTTTTTTTTTTTTTTGCAAGTTGAAACAATTTTTTTTTTTAATTGTACTTTAGGTTCTGGGGTACATGTGCAGATCATGCAGGACTGTTGCATAGGTACACACATGGCAATGTGGTTTGCTGCCTCCATTCCCCCATCACCTACATCTGGCATTTCTCCCCATGTTATCCCTCCCCAACCTCCCCAACCCCACACTGTCCCATCCTTGGCCCCCAACAACAGACCCCAGTGTGTGATGCTCCCCTCCCTGTGTCTATGTGTTCTCATTGTTCAACATTCACCTATGAGTGAGAACATACAGTGTTTGATTTTCTGTTCTTGTGTCAGTTTGCTGAGAATGATGGTTTCAAGATTCATCCATCCCTACAAAGGACACAAACTCATCATTTTTTATGGCTGCATAATATTCCATGGTGTATTTGTGCCACATTTTCCTCGTCCAGTCTATCGTTGATGGGCATTTGGGTTGATTCCAGGTCTTTGCTATTGTAAACAGTGCTGCTATGAACATATGTGTGCATGTGTCTTTATAACAGAATGATTTATAATCCTTTGGGTATATATCCAGTAATGGATTGCTGGATCAAATGGAATTTCTATTTCTAGGTCCTTGAGGAAGCGCCACACTGTCTTCCACAATGGTTGAACTAATTTACACTCTCACCAACAGTGTAAAAGTGTTCCTATTTCTCCACATCCTCTCCAGTATCTGTTGTCTCCAGATTTTTTAATGATTAAGGCAATACTACTTTTAAGGACTAACCCTGGAAGCTATCGAGAATCTTTATTGCAGTCTTTCCCTCAATTGAAAACAATCAAAATATCTCACAAAAAGAGATCTCTTATGATTCAATGATTAATGATCAAAAACATAATGAATATATATTGGCATGGAAAAATGTTTACATTATTGCATGATTGCATGAAATGAATGTATTAAAATATATTACGAAATGAATATCTCATGAGAGAGAGTACATGTACACAGCAGACATAAATGATCATTTGGGGTAGAATTGGGAATAATTGTTTTCCTCTTTGTGCTTCATTTTATTCTTCAAGTTATCTTCATTGAGTATGTTTCAACTCCAATTAAAAGAAACTATAAGATTTTTCTTAACTTTAGGGAAGGAGGCCAAATTGTGTGATAAAACAAACTACTTCCCAATTACTGAAAACTTCCTCCCTTCCAGGAGATTGCAAGTGGTTTTCAAATTATTATAACTACTATTGCTATAAGGAAACTTATTTAAAAACTAATCAACAAGGGTTAAAACTAACGGTGCTATAGCGATTCACAAATACTATCACTTGGTTTGCAAATACTGCTTGTTTAATGTATGAACTAAAGGTAATTCTCAATCTTAAAATGTAGTTGTTTATTAAATAACTGTAAACAAATCAAGGTCTCTACTTATATATAAGAATCTGAGGTGGTATTTTGACAGTGTATTAGAAACTAAAATAACTATTTTGGTACTTACAGTTTTGAAAAGGAACATGAAGAGGTAAAATATAAACTCTAAGTTTTAAAGTTCAAGTAAAATGTCAAAATGTTATGCTTTGATAATTAGTTATGGGTCTTGAAATAAGGGAAACTGTTTAATTAAGGTGAATAAAATTGAAAAAAAAACTTATAGTAGCACACTCAATTTCTGAAGTATCTTGTATTAAGAAAGCTAGAAAATGTTATTGTATAACCATCCATATGTATTGCACATATTAAAAGATGGGGCGGGGACTGACTGGATAGTCACCTAAAAGAGACAGAGATTTGCGTTTTAAAAAACTTCTCATAACCACTCAGATTTGTCCTATATTTATATTATACATGAAATATGTGAATGGATAATCAATAAATATCAACCAATGGTAACTCAGACTTAGTAGAGAAATATTTTTAAAGGGAATCTCCAAGCTCTAATACTTTTTTACAATTTAAACAACATGTTTCATTTTCAAGTAATATGAAATAACTCTGTTCCTGGAATTGTTTTCCAACACAACCATATCATCGCATTCCATTTTTTAAACCACCTATTCCAAAAAACCTAACTTACAAACATAGCAGGAAATCAAACTACTAAAAGTATATAAATAAGAAGTTATTTCCAGAAAACAAAAAAAATACTAACAAAATATGAAATATATAAATGCAAAAAGTAGAGGCAACCTTATTTTGTCTATTTAGATGGGTATGAAGACTATACTATTGATACTTAACTTTCCATATTTTAAAATAAGCACAAACTTGATATGAAAAAGAAATCCTAATCTTAGGAAACCACCATACAGCATTTCTTAACTTTATTACCACTTTGTTGACTCTTTGTCCCAGAGCAGATCACCTCCAACGTTAGTACTCTGACCTTCTAGAAAACTGACAGATAAAGTTTATAGTGAGAAAAAATGAGCTTTTATGGGTTTCCAAAAGGGAATTCTTATGGCACTAAAAGCCATATAATAATATTGATTTGATAGCCAACTTTTTTACTGCCGAATTATAGACAAGATTTCTAGAAAAATATCCAAGTGAAATTTGACATAAAATACAATAAAAAGTACTCTTGCGCTCATGATAGTCTGGAATCTCTTTACAAATTTTAAATGTGCATAAAAAATGATTTTTTTAATTAGGTCTTCTTTAAAGTATTGAGAATGTCAAGATTTACCTTCTACCTTGGGCCTCACTGACCCTCCTCATGATATATTTGTCAAAAATCACTTCAGTTATAGCTTGTACCTTTCTGAAAAAATAATTTCCAAGCCTGTTTCTAGTTTGCTTCCATCCCAAAGGCAAATGTACAATATACAGAAACAAGGATTATTTTCTTGTAAAACCATCTTCAAAAATCAATTAGAATACTCAAAATATTCCATTCTCACAAATGAAAATAAGTTGCTTACTGAAATGACAGTCTTCCATTTCACTGCCTTAAAAATTAAGCTGGCATGGATAATAAGAGTGTTTTCTGACTGGATATGCTTGGCATTCAAATATTTTTAAAACAAATACTAATCCATGATTAGATTTCACAGGCACAATCTATAGAAAATAGAATTTTTATTTTCTCAGAGAAATATTAATGATTCGATAATATAAAAGTAATAATAACAATACCATGGCTTGGATAAACTTACAAACCTGTTCATAAATGTTTTGTATCCTTTTCAGCTGTTCTCTACCATTTATTCATTCAGCAAGTACTTATTGTGCCTACTAAGTGCCTGTTCACCATTGTTCTGCATGCTTGGGGTAACAAGCATAAATTAGCTAACAAAGCAAATGGTACTCTTACCAGAAGCAATTTATTTTTAATGGGAGTAAAAAGACCATATCAAGTAAATGTATGTCAGATAAGGGTACCTATAAAGAAAAATAACACAGGGTAACAGAGGATAGGGGCTACTGAGGACTGAGGTGAGGAGGTTATTTTATATAGAGTTGTGAGAAAACATCTTGCTGATGATGAGATGGATCTAAATAGAAATGAGAAGGGACAAGGGGGTTGGGAGTATGTAGATCTGGATCTTAAGCTGTCCAAGCAGCAGGCACAGTAAGACCCTGATAGGCATATGCTTGGTATGTGCAAAGAGTAGGAAGCTCTGTGCAACCATAAAACATAAATAAATTTGCTTTATTCAACAAGCATTTCTTAATTATTACATTCTAAAAATTAAACTGTTTCATGATATTATGATGACCCAAATACAGTCTTTGGCCTCAGGCCTGGATATAACTTCAATACAAAATGATAAATATAAAACATTTGAGCATCCTTCTCAAAGAAGGACCAATAGCAAATTCTATGAATTTTCAAGAAGGTAAACCAACAGCCCAGAAATACAGAGTTGAAGAAACGTGGCAGACATCATTGGCTCACATAACTATTCAAATTATCCTTTTGCTTCCTTCTAGAATTCAAGCTAAAAGGTTTGAAATATTTGATATCCCAGGTGCAGCGAGGGGGAGCATGTTCCACAGTCCACTAAAATGGAGTAGGTGGAAGGAAGACTCAAAATTGGAAAGCACCTTCTATTGGGAACCGGAACACTGCTGCACACCTCTAAGCAAATCAGCAGGCCACAGGGCAACTGACCCACCCTAGGCCTCTGGTATCAGGCCCTCCTTCCAAGCTCTGCTGTCTCTAGCCTTCCTTAGCATCTTCAAAATGAGCTATTTATCAGCCTTCTAACTGATCTCCCTACCTGTAACTACATTTAACATCTACTCCTTCCTCTGAAATTTAGAGATATCTTGATGTTACTTTTCTACTCAAAAACCTATAATTTTTCTATGAAATAAAGAAAATTATTTAACAAGAAATAAGACACCTTACAGTTTGGTTCCAAGCTCCATTCTAGCCTCAATTCCTGTCACTCTCACAGACACACTGTTACTCTAAATACTAAAGACACCATTCCATTTTATCAAACACTCCATGCCGTACACATTCCTACCTGCAAGTACTGCTCCTGCTGTTTCTTCTTTCCGAACCCTTTCGCCTTCATGACCTGTCAAATTCCTATAGTTCAAGACTCCATTCACATTTCATCTCATCCAAGAAGACTTAGGCAATCACTCACCCATATTCAACTAGTCAGAAGTAATTATGCCTTCCTCTGTAGTACCCTAAATTTTGCTCTTATCCCATTTAGAGCACTCACCACAATCCCTCTTATACTAATACAGTGTATATGTATTTCTCCCAACCAGATTTCAATTTCTTGGCAGCGAGGTTTATGTACAATTCATGTTTGTAACTACTCACAACCCAGCAAAGTGTATGGTACACAATATTCACTTAATGTATTCTGAATTCTCATCAATAGGCTGTAACTAAGTCACCATCTTATGAGGAATAAAACAAGACGTATTCCTGAATTTGAAAATTACAGTGTCAACACAAAGTAAATTGTTCAGGTATTACTATGGTATCCAACTCTTTCCAGTAAATCCTAAACCACTGCCAATATCATTGAATAGAAAGATAAAGGCAGTAAAATATAAAGTATGAGTGCTTACTGGACAGCATAGAATATAGAGGAATGGAGAAATGCAAAGCTTAAAGCTACCCATATTAGAAGCATTATCAAGGGATGCTTAAACAATTCATTTAACAAATATTTACTAAGTGCATACTTAGTAACTACACTTTTTTACCTTTATTCTCAGTGACAGTATAGTATGTGTATACTACAGTATATGTATAGTATAGTGTGTGTATACTACACTGATCACTGTGTATACTATACTGATCACTGAGACTTAGTAACTACACTTTTTTACCTTTATTCTCAGTGACAGTATAGTATGTGTATACTACAGTATGTGTATAGTATAGTGTGTGTATACTACACTGATCACTGTGTATACTATACTGATCACTGAGAATAAAGGTAAAAATAGTGAGGGAGGGCTGATATTTTACATGCACTTTCTTATGTGCAAAGTGTTGACCTTTATTACTTCCAAAAGTATCACCAAAAGATCTGCTTAAGGGCCAAACAGAACTACCAATACCCAATTCTGAGTTTAAACCTAGGAAACTATTTTGCCCACATTGTGATTATGTAAGAACTCTTCTCCCAGGACTGCTTTTGAATGATAAAAGGGCTTCCTTTATTCTGAGTGACTATAAACTGCTCAGATAGAAAATTTGAGTTCCAGACACTTGAATACATTCCCTGCTTTGAATTAAGTTCTATCCATGCACAGATTGTTTTAGTAATTAAGGTACTAACAACCTTGCCACCATGAATGAAAAGAGAGGAATTTATTAAAATAGCGTTATATAGGGGATGTTGTATGGGAGACAGTAGATAGTCATTTTGTCCTGTGAGGTTAAAATAACAGAAACTGAATGGAAATGCAGTAAAGAGAATTTAAGTTAGACACTGGAGGAGTTGTAAGATACTGATTCCTACCAAGTCTGAGCCATTCCTTCTGCAGATTTTGAATGAAGAGGCAGTGTGCATCCTTCTAAGACAGACAAGGGCAAAACAAGCAGATGTAAAGATGACCTCTTAAGATTTCTTTTGGACATGAAATGCTATTGTACATAACCATTTGCTTGTGTATTAAAAAATATAATGCTGTCCCTCTAAGAATTTAAAAACATATATAGTCAAATGTCAACTAATGCAAAATCTGGTTTAATATGTCTTTAGCCATATGACGTTTCCAAGGATCTGTAAATCAGCATCAGTAATATAAATTATCAAATGACCTGTTTGCCTTTTGAATAAATAAATTCCGACTGCCTACTTCTTTAAATACCAAGATCTTAACATATGAGTACTACAAAATATCTTTGTTTAAACAATAGTCTATGCATAGAGTTAAAAGCAATCATATTTATTATTTACTCATGGAATAACATGCTCCCAATAAACACTGGTACTAAATCATTTTGAGGACTTTCCTTTTTCTCAAAACAACTTTGACATTATTACACTGGTATCTCCTCAGCAGTAACAATTCTACAAAATTTAGTCCACAAACCCTCACAAATTAAAAATATGACAATATTCTTTAAATGTATAAATGATTTATACCCATAATATTAATATATTCCTTAATATTCATTCATTCTTTCTTTCTTTTATTCATTCAAGAAGGGATTATTGAGGATCAATATGTAGGCACTTTGCTAAGCATAAAGACACCAAGATGACCCAATTACAGTTCCTGTCCTCAGACATGGAAACATAACAATGCCAATATATACGCACTATGTGTTCAAAAGATAACCAATAGCAAGTTACTATATAAACTAAGTATCCAAAGAAGCTCAAAGGTCCAAACAACTAACTATACAAAGGAATTCAAGAAGTATAGCAGGTAACTTTAGGATGGCTCATTCAACACTCATTCTAATTCCCATTCTCCCTGCCTTACTTCAAAAAAGGCTAGAAAGTTAAGATACTCATCATCTCGTTCTAGATGCTAGAAAGTGAAAATATTAATTATCTCATTCTAGAGGTAGTTATATGGGACATACTTTTGATCAATGAGAAGTAGACAGAAATCCCTGAGCAAACATCCCTTTCTAAAGAAAAGAGAAAGTATCCATGAGAAGAAAGCTTATGAGCTTTCCTCCCTTTGTTCTTCTTCCTGCTTCAAAGTGAAATAAGAGGCAAAGGTAACATGCTAAGGGTGGTGGGGAGGGAATACATTACCTGGATCCCTGATAGTATCAGTTACCTGTGAACTAACTGCCTTCAGATTCTTATGAGACAAATAAAACCCTAACTGATTTAAATCACTGTCAGTAAGATTTTCTACTACTTGGAGCCAGAGGCATTTTTACCGTTAAAATAGGAGATACTTCAGTTAGACTATTTATGATTCCTCTTTTCTTAAGCTATAATCCAGTCCTTCCTAGCTAGAAAAAAAATAAAAGAATTTTGAATTTTCATTTCTACAATTTTCTATAATCTGAATTACCTCTATAAACATGGTTAAATTCCTCCATGGAAATCCATTTGTTGCATAATTACAAGATTTTTCTTTTAACTGGAACCTTCAATCCCTCAAATCTGTAACATTTTTCTGTAGTATGGTATATATCATTCATATATATAATACAAACATGTAAGCAAATAGCTGAAGGTTAGAAAGAAAGGAGAAAAGAAAGATAACGGAGGGAGAGAAAAAGGGAGGGATCTAATTTATGTGAAAGTGTAAACAATGCTTTTCACTTTTGTTAGCACCTTAGAAAGTGGCTTAAGAATAAATGAAGGATCACAAAACAACAGTGTTTTTTATATAGGGAAGACTCCACATACATACTTGAAATCAATGATTCTGTTTTAGAGAACTTTTTGAACTTGAAAAATGTATATCCTGACAAATATTTTGTGTCTAATTTACCATAGCATTATTGTATTACTTAATATTCCATCTATCTCTAGTCATCTCCCTAAGGTAACAGCAATACAATAATCATTCTCTATGTATGTTTCTCTTGGACAAATTTTAAATGTGTACTAATCTTGGGTTAATTTCTATTGTATAATGCTGAAAAGATTCATTAATTTCAATCACCATCAACTCCATACACCACATATACTAGTTCCTCCTTTCTAGTTCAAATATATTTAAATATATTTCACTGTGGCCATTCAAAAGAAAATTACACATTCCAATAACATTTGAGTACTTCTCAGTTACCCTTTCAGTGGTTCAGGGTAATGATAGAGTAAAGAATCATGTTCTTCCCAGGCTCTCCTTTCTTTCTCCCCATTTGGTAGAATTTCAACTTCAAATCTCCTATGCCAAAAAGCAGTGGGTAATGTCTAATGCTCTTCTCAAACAGTAGCTTACTTTGGAGGGAAGGAGAGTGAGAGTCAGGAGAAATCACTCATTCCTGCTTCTAAAGAATCTTAGCATATGGGATAAGCAATCTCCTATTCTATTTTCCTAAAATAAAATTACAGAAACATAGTAAGTTAGGGGTGAGGGAAGAAAGGAAAACAAGTACGAATTAAAATATTTTCAACTCTGAGTATAGGTAATTCCTCACAGAGTGAAATTACTGAGTTATCTAGCCTAAATTCTCAGGAAGATAAGTCAAAAATCTACATATTCATAAAGCCTGTAGTTTATATACTCCTTAGCATCAGTCACAGGTAGAGGCTTCCTCTGTAAAACAAAACAAAGCTACATTCTTTTTCCTGAAACTGTAAGAATGGGATAAATGGCCGGACCCGGTGGCTCATGCCTATAATCCCAGCACCTTGGGAGCCGGAGAGACCATCCTGGCCAACATGGGGAAACCCCATCTCTACTGAGAAAAAAAAAAAAAAAAAAAATTAATTGGGTGTGGTGGTGTGTGCCTGTAGTCCCAGCTACTCGGGAGGCTGAGGCAGGGGAATTGCTTGAACCTGGGAGGCAGAGATTGTATTGAGTCAAGATTGTGCCACTGCACTTCAGTCTGGCAACAGAGCAAGACTCCATCTCAAAAAAAAAGGGGGGATAAATAAGGATAATAACTATAGTCACATAACATAAATGCTTTCATTTTAAAAGCAGTATTCAAAGACAACTTATGAAAATCCATATAAAAAAAATTCAGAGAATGACAAATCTCCCTTGTTTATAAGATCATCTCAACTTCAATTTCATTTTCAGTTATCTCCTTTCAAAAATATATATCTGGGTCCTTATATGATATGAAGTCCTTTTTCTCAGGCTCACTTTTATTTGGTTATCTTTTTAGGTGCACTAAAGATTGAGTTTACAATAAACTGAACAGACAGCGTACAAAAGGCTTTTAGAACTATACCATATGGTCCAGGGAAGGGAACAATCTGGACGATCCCCACTTCAATCTGCAAGCTTGTCCACCTCTATAACACATTATACCACTGTAATAAAATATTAAGATGGAAATGTAAAAGCTAAAATACTCTATCTTTAGCATTACCAGGCAACCACACTTACAAAAATTTACTGATAAACTTAATAAACATTTACTTTCATTTACATTCTGAGATTTTGGTATGCAACACCAGGCATATAAACCTAGGCCACCATTCAATAGAAACAATATTTCAGCAGGGCTATGTGTGGGTATTCAACTTATGCTTCAGAAATTTAGAAGGAAAAAAAAAACTTTTATAGGGACATATTGGCAGAGGCTGATGTAACAGATGACACATTCTTGGAAATCAAATAAAAGCAATAGGGAAATACCTATTGTTGCCTGGTGAAGGCCTAATCACATGGACACAGCTGGAACCGATGTAGATCATTCATTAATAAAATTGTATTGTAGTAGCCACTTTTTGATGCATTTCAATTGCTGCTTTAGCCAAATCCCTGAATTTCTTTGTTCAATGTTAGTAAGATTGTTTTAATGGGAAATATGAGAAGATTTAGGACAGGGAGAAAAAAAAAAAAACCTGTTCTCATGCTAAAAATGAAGCTAACTCAAAAAGCTAAATGTCACTTTACCTTGCAATCTACTTACACTATCAGCAGCTTAAAATATGCAGTGTAAACCTAAAAAAGAGGAACTCATATGGTACTATAGATAAAAAGTGAGCAGTGTGAGATGCCACAGAAAACATATGAATACTTGTATACATATTCTACAGAATGATAATATGTCAGACAGTGGAAGAAATTGCAACGTATAAAAAATTAAGAGAAAAAATCAAACAACTAAATTAACATGTACTCTTTCATCCAATACTATCTATTGAATTTTGACATTAAAATATGTATCATATGCTTAAGGGAAGATTACTCATATTTTGGCCACATAAACTTAAAAATCACTATTTGTTATTACATTACCAATATTTGATATCGAACAAGACATTGTTACGTTTGAAAGCTATATTGACATTCACATGAAATAAAGTACTAGTTATAATTATAAACTTGGCACTTAATATAATAAAGTCCTAGTTAAAATAAAAAAACAGTATTCAATTTTGCTGTTATCTCTTAATTTCTACAAATATAATGATTAAGTTACTATATTATATTTCTGAAAACTATATAATGTCAAACTATAAAGATATAATAGCTTTGCTATGTGTTCTCGATTAAAACTTCAGAATCTATTGTCCATAAATTCTATTCTACAAAAATAAAAAATTCAACCGTATTTACCAAAAAATTGCTCAAACATTATGGCTCTTAAAATTACTCTTATGCCTCTGTGTGTAGTTACAAAGAATAAATAAATAAATAGAACAATTCACATCGTATTTCCTAAATCACTGGAAGATATATTCTTATCACAGAAAAATAAAGGGTTTCACTGCAAATAAAAATTAAACCACTGCAGAAAGCGTATTTAAAGCCACTGAATAGTGCTTAACATGCAATAAACATTATTCAATATATACAGAATAAAAGAGGTTTGTGTGTGTGTTATCTTTACTCACTAATGTTAATATTATCAGACCTTAGCACAGGGGATTCAAGACAGACAGTCGTGAACTTAGCTGGATCAAGTGAAAAAAGTTTCACTGGCATTCTTTCTCAAAACTGTCAGAATTCAGAAGTTTCAAATGTTGATCTAAAGATTTAATTTGTATAACTTAACAGGCATCCCACCCAAATTCATTTAGTAGCTCTGCAGGAAAGGGGGAAAAAAAAGTCACTTTGCAAGTTTAAAAAGACAGCTTTGGGAGCAATGGGGAATTGTAGCATTTATTACATGTGCATTATGCATACAAAGCAATTTGAGTATTTGTTTGATTTGCTAAAGTATTGAACCAATATGTTGCTGAGCCTGTTTTGAATGAGAGAAAGTAACAGGTGAGTTTATTTACTGCAAACTTCAGATACACCTCTGTTTTACAAATCCTTTTAATAATTTTAAAGCATTTTCTAAATTAAAAATAGATCTCCATATATATATATATATATATATATATATATATATATATATATAATTGTGTTTTAGGTTTTGGGATACATGTGAAGAACATGCAAGATTGTTGCATAGGTACATACACGGCAATGTAGTTTGCTGCCTTCCTCTCCATCACCCATATCTGGCATTTCTCCCCATGCCAAAAATCACTGGTAATTTTTAAAATAAAGATCAGTCAAAATAGCATCAATCTCCTCCTATAAAAACATATTCTGCCTATTAACTATTCTTATCTTGATTGCAAAACTAATTTTTAAAATAGACCACACTAAAAATCTAATTTTAACAATAGATGACTCGAAAGTAAATCATTTGTTTTTCTTAATACAACAGGAAACACATTTACATTGTGAAGAACATTCTATGAAATTTCATAGAATGCTTGCTCATAGTGAAAATCTAGTCTCCTGCTCAAATCATCTCTATTTAAAACTTATTATGCCACATTTTCACACTCCTAATAGTGGGTCACTAAGTATAATTTAGTGAGAATTGGTAAACTTTAAAACACTTCTAAGTTTTACCTTGCATTTTTTATTTCAAAGGAAAAATATTTTAAATGTACATCCTTCATTTTAATGGAAGATGCATTATTTTAATGCATTCTTTGGCATAATTTTGTTTCTTGGGTCTTTTCAAGAAACAAGACTTATCAGACATTCTAAAAATGAGTATTCAATTTGTAAAAGATATGAACTGACCCTGAATTTTAGACGAAAATAGAAAACAATGGCAGACATTTTGGTCTCAACAAGAGATATCTTGGCATAAAAATCCATATAATACAGGCAAATACTACTCAAAAGTTTCCATTCAAATAATAAATTCTGAAGCAGACAAGATTCCAACCAATCAAAAATATTGTGTCAACATGACCAAAGTTAGCAATAGCAGCAAGGATACAACTGTAAAGAAAATATCTAAGAGAGTAGAAAAGGCAAATGTAGCACCAACTTCTATAAGGAACAAAGCCATTTACTAAATGAGGAAGTTGTAAAAAGAATGATATTTCTATTTCAGAAAAAAATATTTCTTTTCACAATGGTGGTCTGTGTGAAGAAAGAGGAAGAGAAGGAGGGGTGGTGAAAGGTGTAAGGAGGAAAAACTAAGGCTGCCTGCCTTCCTTCAGTGATGCTGTGAGGGTAGACACTCTGCCTTGCAAAAACCACTGCCAGAACCAAGCTACACAAAACATTTTGGCTGCAAGCCTATAACAGTGCCAGGCTGTTTTTCATTTTTGTGCTAGACTCCCTCAATTGAGACAGTGTGGGATTGTCACTTTGATGCACATAGAGAACAAAGAATAATATAGTTTGGGGGGGATTTTCTTGCCCCTTTAAAGTCAGGTTAGCATTTTGTTTTCTCTGACAGGTCTTGAAAAGACCCAAGAAACAAAGTTATGCCGAAGAATCATTAACTGCCTACCAAAATTAACATCAAGTACAATGCTGTCAACAATTTAAAAGCCATGTGAAAGATTAACATTTTTTAAAAGCACACTTAAAAAGTGTCCAAGTCATATAGTTACCTGTTTTAAGGAGGCCAGAGACCAAGAAGTACATGATTCACAATCACATAATCTTATTTAAAAATCTGATGCCACGAAGGCAGACCATAAAATCCAGGCCAAAAAAAAATAAAATAAAATAAGTATTATTATTTTTAGGTCACTATTCAGAGACAACTACGTCAGCTGCTATTCTGACCTTGATTTCTCCAAAATTAAATAATCTGATAAAAAGATTATAACATTAGAATCTGAATGCTTTAAGCCTTCACAGAGAAAGAGGTGATAAGTGATCAAAAATGTTTAAAGAATTAAACCACAAATCATCGAAAAAGTTGCCACAGACACAAACAGGAAAACCGTCTCTTCGATCCTATTCAATTCTGTACTAGAAGTGAAGCTAACACAAATAAGAAAGCCGAGTGAGTGCTGCTGCAACCTTCAGCTATATGTACTATATGAATGTGGTGACTAAAAGACACCAATAAGCCATTAGCTCCTAGATGTATGACCTTTTTTCCTTTCTAATGCACAAGATGAGTAAAGGTAGAGCTCCATTTTCTAAAAACCAAATGAAAAGAAAGAATGAACTGTGACAAGCTCAGATCCCATGCTGGCATACTGTACACTAAGCTCAGCATCATCTAGAAGCAGTATGCTTCTCCCTGCCAATCACAGGGGGGAGAAGTTGTGCAACTAATACAGTATTGATAAATAGCACCAAACGTCTACTAGTACTTTCCTCCTGTACACTGCTATTGAATCAGCTGTTAAAAGAAGACCAATAGCTGTTACAGAAATAGCAAGAACTAAATCACTTGCCTCAGATGTTATACATGGAGGCATGGAGCATTTACCACCTGAGCCTATCTAATTTCCGGCAAAATGCTCTCCTGCCCAGTTTTGTTCACAGCCACAGAATCTGATAACAAGTCACGATCCGTGTTGAGAAAGGCAGTGGGGGAGTGAGAACATAGGGAAGGAATCAAGTGAGAACAGTGGGCAAACTTCAAACAATATTCACGGTTCTCTTATTATTCAAATTAGTGCCCATGCACAGCACTTTAGGATGACAAAAGCTGTGCTAAAGGGCTCAGGTACAATGATTTACTTTGGGTGGTAAGGATAAGTCTGCCATGTAATTAAAGAATGTATTATTTTGCTTCTTACTGCTCGCCTTTTACATTTCTTTTTTCTCTAGGACATACTGCTGATGGTATTACTGCATGGGACACTGATAGTTGCAGGCAAGGCATTCATGTAGTGCCAAAGTGGTCCAGAGAATGATGTCTGGCTGGCCTTAGTTCAATAAGGAATATAAGGCAAAACAGAAAACAAAAAGAATAAAAGGTGTAAAAGAAGCCAAGCAATAGACTGTATTTTCTGTTTATTAATGGTACCATAAAACGGGGGGTGAAATCTGGAAAAAGCAGCCAAGCTAACTCAATTACAAAGAAAGATTAAAGGAGTTCAATGTCTGTAACTTGGCTGACAACCAAGGAACAATATGAGAGCTGTCCACAACTCTCCAAATAATATGCATAAAAAGAAAAGTAGAGAATTGTTATCTACCATAGATGTATGAATATGTGAAATAATGAGATAAAAATAAAGAAAACTGACTTTAAGCAGCAGGGAAATAATCTGGTGAAACTTAAAAAAGCCTGCTTCCTTCTCTTTAGAAATATCAGTCATCTTACTGACCCACACTGCAATAAACGAGACATGATAGAAAATGCCCGCATACTGCCAGAGGACTGAATTGATGGAGATATAAAAATGAAGTCCCATCTGCTTACCTGATGATCCAGATATACTGATGTCCCTTTACATATGTCCAATCTGGCCAATGCAGAGATACCTGTAAGATCACAAAAGTCATAGTTAGTTTCTTCAAAATAAACCCAGTCTGAATTCTCAGTCTTGAGCTAGTAAAGAGCTGATCTGGATGATCTAGTCTGGCTCTTGCATATTCCAAGATGGGAGAAGAATGTGCAAGAGCAGAAATTTTCTGAGTGATTCTAAAATTATTCTTAATTAATAAGAGATTTTCAGTCTCTCCAGAGATTTCCCAAATCACTTGTAACTCAATAATAATAATAATAATAATAATAATTCAGATTAGAGATCTTTAACCTTGATCATTGGATGGCCTTCAGGAATCTATGCACTCCTGAATGATATATGTAAAATTTGTGGGTTTATGTAAATAAGCAACTCTGGGAGAAGGTCAATAGTTTGTGAGATTTGCCAAAAGGTCCGTAGTCCAAAAAACTGTCAAGAACCTCTGCTGAGGCTTGCCTAACATCTCAGAGGCAGGTTGGAATGCATACGGATGAGCACTCCAGGTTTGGGGGATCCCCCCACAGGGAAACACAGACGCTTGCAGATCTGGGGTAAATACCTTAAGAACACTACTTTCTGGGAGAGCATACATCAGATTTGAACTGTTACTTAACTCATACAGCCCTGGGATCCCTGTAAGCCATGCACAGTCTTGAAGAGAACTAAGATATTACCATATATACCCAAAGGTGTCTATCATGACTTTTCCTGTTCTGTGTACATTAAAGTCAGGATTCCTAGGAATATCAATTCTGAGAGGGTCAGAACTCACACAGTGATTTATCCAAAAAGGGCCATTTATGACAAGTAAAAAACAAGGTGTGATCAAATCAATAGGAAATGTGGCTCCCAAACAGTTTACATAACAAAAAATTACAGGATTAGCCAAACATATCTCTTAAAAGAGTTACTTTAAATAGTAATCCCAGAGTCAGAATAGGCTACATCAGAAAAAACAAGGTTGGAGAACCTTCCAGGTACCAAATGTGAACAAGATGGGAAGGCATTCACAGCCACAGAGAACATCCTGAACTGAGGTATCACCAAAAAAAAAAAAAAAAAAAAAAAAAAAAGGGAGGGGGGCGGATAAGAGAAAGGCTGAAAAGACAGAAATCAAGTAGAAGAAGGGAAAAATTACCTTTTGAGGTGGCCGGTTTGAAATAATAATTATATAGTATATTCTCTCAAAAAATAATTTATTTAGACAATCAACTTCTGGGCATCTACCACGCACTGCACTCAGTGCTGAGGACTCAGCAGTGAACAGGTCAACAAAGCCCTACTCTGCTGGAGCTTCACTTTGGCAAGTGGGAGAAGGATGCAGGGTGACAAACAAGTATATCAGCAGTATCATTTCAATTTGTGATATACAATATGAAAAAAGAAACAAGAAGATGTGACCAAGGCATGAGAGAGTAGTCTATACCCACCCAGCATGTCACAGAAATCTTCGCTCCCATTCTCAGTCTCTAAGAGTCTTAGAGAGTTGAGACCAGGAAATGACATTAGGGACAGCTAGCCAGACCTGTGAATTTCAGAGATGAAGACAGAATAGCTACTCTAGAAGACATATCACTACCTCATTATCTCTACACTTCAAAATACACCTAGATTGAGTGGTAATGTTATGATACAAGCTCTGCTTTTAGACTATAAATCTGAGAACAAGTAAATGAATGGCGTTTCTGTATCTCTTTAAAAACTGGCTGGCAATACTGCACACTGTGTACCCTTAATACAAAGAACCACTTTCTATCCAAATCCTTGTCAAGTTCCATTCTATTAAAAAAATTTCATTTTTTGCTTCTACAGACAAATCTGATCACATGTACTGTCAAAGAAAGGGAAGAAGAGCGTAAAAGGTAGCCAGCCTCCCAGAGAGCCCCCAGTAATCCTCACCTTAAGGAATTCATGCCTTTGTGTAATCCCTTCAGTCATATCAGGGTTAGCCTGAGTGATCAAGAGGATGCAGCAGAAGTAATGGTGTCTGTCCTAAAAGATATTATAGCTTCTTCTTTACTCTTTTGGATCTTCCTGAGGGAAGACAGCTGCCAGTTGCCACATTGTGAGGATACTCAAACAATCCTAGGAAAAGGTACACAAGGCATCTTGCCAAATAGCCAGAATCAACTTAACAGCCATGTGAGAGAGCCATTTTCTAAGCAGATTCTCCAGCCTAGTGGTACTTTCAAATGACTGTCACTCTGGGTGACATCTTGATTGCAGCTCATGAAAGACCAAGGCCAGAACTACCTAGCCTGCACTCCAACCCCTTTCTATCATGCACTCTAACTTCCTGTATTCACAAAGCTCAAAAACATTTCCCAGATGTTCTTACATCATACCTTCCACAGGAGACCTAGGTTCAACCAAATCTATTCAAGGTTTAGAAAGAAGTGAGCAAATCAAGAAAGCAGCCAACTACAAATGAGTTCAAATCTTGTAGTGAAGGTATTTTGTTCTTCTGAAACAATTACGTAGATATGCTACTAAATGATCCGTAGTCTCACAGGCTCTAAGTAGCAAATGGCAGTAGAGTTTCTACTAGTATAGTATCGTGGAGTGTTTCTCATGGCTTGTGCTTTTCCTAGCTATTCACAGTCAACTCTGGTTCCTTGGTACTTCTGCAAATTAAGCAGCATGTGATACATCTCCGTAGGCATCTCAAACTAGCTGTTGCCTGCAACTAAGAACCCACACTCTACATATGCAAATTCTCCTGTCTCATAACACTTTCATTCCTATCTCATGGTTGACTCTCTTTTCCATTACTAATCCCTCTACCTGTACAATGAGTCCTATTCATTTATGCTGTTTCTAAGAACTTGCATTATCTGTTTTCTCCTTTTCTTTTCCACTGGTTCCTTCTTCTTCATCAATATCACAGTTATTCCAACCCTGCCAACTATCCCTGTGAAGCTTCATAAAATAATAATATAAGCTTGTTGTCTTTACTTCAACTTCCATTCGATGCTTGAATTACCATAACTTCCTCGCCCATCCCTCTACCAAAACCACTATTTCTAAGGCTGGCAAGAACCTATTCTCATTCCTCACTCTACTAGACTGTGGCTTTGGCACACGTACCCATCACACCTCTTGGAAACTTTAATGATAAGATTACAAACCTCCAGCCTCAATGAAAGAATCTAGCATCCCACCTTCACACATCATCATCACTCATGCCCTCTGCACCTCCACCACCAGAGATATACAACAAATAGACATACAGAGTCCATTTCAAATGCTAACGCTATTGAAATATTCTATCTCTTGAGGGTCTAACTGTTTAAAGACAACCAAAAAGATCTATGTACTGTTAAAAAAAAAAAGTGGATTCTACAAACTATCAATATAGAAATATATTTCATTATTTTTCAGTTATTTAAGGAAAAATAAATGTTTGGAAGTCAGAGATTCCAAAAGAGCAGTGCTACAAAATGAGTGTATGACCTCTTAAATTTCCCAAAGCTAAAAGTTTAATTATTATTATTTAACATTAGCAAGCCAGAATATCTACAATTGCCAATCTAAGCCAGCATACTTGAGTCCCCTTGTTTTGAATGTAAGGTTTTCTATGACATCTGTCATGTCACTAACCAGAACTGATGCTGCTGACTTGACTTGCGTGGGGTGGGAGGGGAGTTGACCCATTCCTTCCTGATAAACCTACAATCTCTCAAAAGGCTGGCCTCCCAAACTGATGTGAACCAAGCTTCTTTGGTCAGAGGTGTACATAGCCCTTTTCTTTAAACTGCTCAGATGACAGAACTTTTCGGAAAACCCACAAAAACTGGCTTATTTTCATTAATTTGCTTTGCATTGCATTCATTGTCTTCATTTTTAATTCAGTGATATTTATAGCCAAATGAAATGAAGTACAGTCAGTTTTCCTCAATCTGTCTCAGCTCTACTCTTCATCTTCTGGGACCCAATTCATGTGATCCTTTAACAACTATTTATTTCACACCAAACTAGATATCTCCCTAAAGCCTACCAATCTAGCCTCTGGGCATATTTCCTAAATAAAAGCACTAGATCTCTACAAACCTAAAATTTGCATACTAAAGGAACAAATCAGCTATCAAAAGACCTAGTAGTATACAGCAGTTGCTCACCTCTAAGCAGAATTTAAAATTCATTTCAATTTATTATTTTTTAAAGAAACAGCAATTGACTTTGTCCCTTTGCAAAATACAGTTTTTAATGGGCCTAGTTAAATTAGAGGTGATAGTGTGAAGCAAGTGTTTTAAATTGGTAAATTCTAAACCTTTTAATAAAAGTACATCAGTCAGAAGTTTTAATAAGACTCAGCAGGACAGAGAAGAATTAACAGTCTGTAGGAATCAAAAGGGGGTGATAGGCAATGATAACCTTAAACATTTGCATAGCGATTTATAATTTCATTGCTTAAAGGTTAATGAAATTATGTGGTATTTTGTCCACTCTTATCCAGTAAATGATTTCACGCCTTGATTTGTATATATTTACCAACTGAATCATACAAAGAAAAAATGATTCCTCTATCAAATAATCTATTATATTTTTATTTATACACTCCTGGGTGCACAATTATCATTTCCTTCTCTAACCAATAACTGCGTCCTCTAAAACAAAATGTAAGGTTTCCAAAGCATCTCAGAAAAAAAGAACAAACTCATAATTAGAACTCTGAAAGTACATTAAATTATTAATGTGACTGCTTTTTTAAAAATTAGATATATTCCTTTATTTACTTTATACTTCAAGTCAACTATTGCTAAATACTTGCTTTTGCCAAATATAAACATAAAATCCACCCTAGAGATTGATGAAGGCATTTAGGATACACTGAGGGTGAAGATGGAGAAATGCAAACAGTACACACAAACAAGGAGAACAGGTAAAATAGTAAAAGGACTCTAGACTGAAGCCATTGTTTTAAAACCTAACAGCATAAAAACAACACACTACTAAGGCCCTGCCTCACTGGGCATCCAGGAGGGTACAGGGTCAGTCGCTTCACTTAATACCCAGTTCGTTCTAAGAGAAAATTACAAAGAGCCTCACTTAGGCAGAGTGGTGCTTCCTACTTTGGCTGCATGTTAGAATCCCCTGGACAGCTTAAACAAAAATCTAAAAATCAACAACATTAAGGCCCCATAACCAGAGATTCTGGTTTCATCAGTAATTTATAGAAGCTAATCAGGATGATTTCTTAGGTGCAACTAGGGTTGAGAAATATGCCTGAAAGCACTGGTTCTCAAAGAGTGGTCTCTGGATCAGCAGCAGCAGCAACAGCAACAGGAAACATGTTAGAAATGCAAATTCTCAGGCCTCACCCCAGACCTAGTGAATCAGAAACTCTGGAGTGGGGCCCAGTGTTTTAACAAGTCTTTCAGATAATTCTCAAATGCACTAATGTTTGAAAAACACTGCTTTAGGGTAAGAATGGCCTGGTTTTCAATTCTCTCTCCACAATTTACTAGCTATATGACCCTTGGTCAGCTCTCTAAACTTCTTTCCTCACATGCAAAATAATACCATTTCTTTAACGTCGAATATGTGTCAGTGTGCCAAGAAGCATTTTATATACACTATATAATTAATCCTCACAAGTTTTTCAGATAGATGATTGCCATTTTACACCCAAAGATTATGAAACTCATCCAATATTACAAAGCTAGTAAGCAGAATCAGAATTCAAATTCAAGTTTTTAAAATTCCAGAAATACTACTTTCCCTCAAAATATTCTTGCTGACCTTTCTTCTTTGTCCTTCCTTCCTTCTTCTTTCCTTTTCTTCTGTTTTGTCTTCCTTTTTGTCTTTCTGTCCATCTTCCTTTCTTACTTCCTTTAGGAGGAAGCTTATCTTACTACTATAAAGCTAGATATTACCTAGTTTGTATAGCATTTACTGTGTGACTACAAAGTACTTAGCATTCTACCATATGCTAGAAAGAAAAGAATTAAATAACAAGGAAAAAAAGAAGAGCAATCATTGTAATGAAGTTATAAGCTAGTTGGAGATAGATCCATTTTGCAAAACATAGGGACACATATAACTTCATTAACTGGCGGGGAGAAACAGAAATAACTCAGAAGTTCATGAGATTGGAGCTTGGAGACCAAGGCATGATTCCAGGAAGTGGAAGTTTGACTTGCCCTGAAACTAGAAGGAAAAAGCTTCTCCAGCACAGGAGGAGAAACAATAGCTAGAGAATATAGGACAACAGAAAATAAAGCTAAAGCAGTTAAATGGGTCCAGACTGCAACTTAGAGTAAGAAGAGCTTAACATTAGTATAGTAAAAATATCAAATGTTTTTTTCACAGAACATTTTTGAGGAACTGATAGTAAAGAGGTAAAGTTAAAATCAAGTCATAGGAGCTTACTCTAGAAAAAATATGAACCAAGGGTTATGCTGGAAAAAAAAAAACCAAGCAAGAGAAAAAGTTATTTCTATTATTAAAAGTGTTAAGTGTGATCCACTCTTTACTATTTACAAGGGCTATTCATATCCATTACATAATATTTTCAGTCATCCACTAATCCAACCAACACTGACCGATCACATTAAGCTAGGTACCAAGGATAAAAAAGATAAGTAAGCTTCTGACTCCAGGCACATGGAGCAGCTTTGCATAAGAAACAAACTGCCAAAGGTTTTATGCAACATTAACATAAGGTTATTAAGAATTCCAAAGGCCACTATAGACAGACCAATTCTTAGGAATGACTGCTGTGAAATTCCTGAAAGTCAATGAAGTATAAGCTACCCAAAATGTTATGCACATATCATAAAAGAGGCTGGGAGCAGTGGCTCACGCCTGTAATTCCAGCACTTTGGGAAGCCAATGTGGGCAGATAACTTGAGGTCAGGAGTTCAAGATCAGCCTGGGTAACATGGCAAAATCCTGTCTCTACTAAAAATACAAAAATTAGCTGGGCTTGGTAGCATGTGCCTGTAGTCCCAGGACTTTGGGAGGCTGAGACCTGAGAATCGCCTGAACCCAGGAGGTGGAAGTTGCAGTGAGCCAAAATTGCACTACTGCAATCCAATCTGGGCAACAGAGCAAGACGCCGTCTTTTTTTTTTTTTTTTTTAAGAGTATT
>PVKP010035304.1:0-23431 GCA_004027715.1 Plecturocebus donacophilus | reverse complement strand
TTGAAGTTGGATAGTTGGATGATTCGCTGCTGACTCAGGGACACGCAGGGGACACAGTGGACACCGTCCCAGGAAGAATCTCCAGCCCTTTGGCCCACCTGGACCCGCGCCTGGTCCCTGCATCTTCTCTCTGCACCCTCTCAGTCACGCTGAAGTGACTACGAGAGTTCCCATTTGACAGATGGGACCATCAAGGCTGAGGGAGGCTGTGAGGCCAGTCCAAGGTCACACAACCAGCACAAGGTAGAAGAAGGGTGTGAGTGCGGTCCCTTCTGACCCACACTCCACAGCGAAGCTCAGAGGGGAAGGCCACAGAGGCAGGCACAAGGACAAGCCAGGAGCCCCGTCATCCCAGGGGGAGGAAAGTTCTAAAAGGCAGGTCCTGCCCTCAGGAGCTTCACTTCTGGCTAAGAAGATACTGAAAAGTCTGTCCTGATTGAGGTTCAAGCTGGGGTGAAGTGGGTAAATCACAGAGGGCTTGCTGGAGGAAGAGTGGGAATCCCAGATGCCAGGAGGCCTTGGGCAGCCCCTCTGCAGCCTGGGCCTCAATATTCCCATCTCTCCAGGGTAGAGGGTGGTCCCTAAACTCATTCAGGGACTTCCAGGTTGTCTACCTTAAACCACAGCAAAACAGTCAGATCCTGGCAGGTCCAGATACTGGAAGGAGAAGGAAGTGGGACCCAGGGACCTGCCAGGCGGGTGGTGAATGAGATTTCCTTCTGCAGAGGAACAGAAAGAGTGTGAGGTGGGCCTAGAGTAGAGCCAGGAAATGAGGTAAAGTGTAAGTCAGCCAGTCGAAGCCACACCCCCCAGGCTGGAGGGAGCGGGTAGATAGGAGTCAAGATACCCACACACTTACTGAGCACCTACTGTGTGCCAGGCTTTGTACCCATGATCTCATTTCATCCTTCTGCCCAGGGAGGCAGCCATTGTTGTCTTCATTACAGATGAGGAAGCTGAGGCTCAGCAAGCAAGGGACAAGCCCAAGGTCACACAGCTCCTGAGCAGCAGCTCAGGTTCAAACAGGCAGCTGCAAGGGGCTCGTTCTGTTGCCCCTGCTGCCCTCACAGTCCCGGACAAAGTCAGGAAGCCCAGAGAAGGATAGAAGGCTCCGGAGCATGAGCATTCTCTCCTTGAAGTCTGGAGCTGTCCCATTAGGAGGCAGAGGGATAGACTAGATGACTCGGAGCCCAGAGACTCCAGCACCAATTTGTTTCACATCACAAAATAGGGCTGGCCAGTTGGTACCCCCTACCTCAAAGACTGTATTGAGGATTCAGGGGCTGAGTTTAAGTTCAGCGGGAATGAACTTGAACTCTGCCCCCGAATCCTCAATACAGTCTGTGAGGATCTTCAATACAGTCTTTGAGTGATTGATTGGTGATATCTGCCATAGGTGTGGAAAGGGGCACGTGGCAAGCTGAGTTCTGTTTTTCCAGTCCTGTCTTAAGAGGTGTCCTGCCTTAAGAGGTGCCCTGCTCAGGGGTATTTGCATATTCATTGAGTACTCCTTTTTTTTTTTTAGACAGAGTTTTGCTCTTGTTGCCCAGGCTGGAGTGCAGTGGTGCAATCCCCGCTCACCACAATCTCTGGCTCCCAGATTCAAGTGGGAGATTCAATCCTGCCTCAGCCTCCCAAGTAGCTAGGATTACAGACCCGTGCCATCAGGTCCGGCTCATTTTGTAGTAGAGATGGGGCTTCACCATGTTGGCCAGGCTAGTTTCGAACTCCTGACCTCAGGTGATCTGCCTGCCTTGGCCTTTCAAAGTGTTGAGATTACAGGTGTGAGCCATTGCGCCCAGCTGGGGACTTTTAAGAAGGATGATTTTGTTGTCCCTAAAGGATCAAAATCCTGTCAGTGGTCTTTTAAGCAGTCCAATCACAGCCCATCCCATGGACCATCAGAGGAGCTATTTGGGAACAAGGAGGAGCTTCTTTGCGTTATACCAACAGTCGCACCCACTCTGACCACCCAATATGTTGTCTGAAAACATACATATTTGCTTCTAAATCCCGTGAGTGGGGAGGGAGTGGGTGGCAAGATCAGAACTGGAGCTGGCGCCAGGCTGACAGGCAGCACCTCCAGGTCTGGGACCTTGAGTTCATGCACCCAGGTACGTCATGAAGTGGACTCTAAGTCCCAGAACCTGCCTGGGCAGAGATAGGCCAAGAGGCAAAGGCTGTGCTGGAGGCAGGTGGCAATCAGAAGACCTCATGGAGGAGGCAGTCTGGGGCTTGAGAAGAAGTAAAGCGTTAACCCAGGAAACACAGCAAAGCAGGGCATTCCAGGCAGAAGGAACAGCCTGTGCAAAAAGCCTGCTGCTAAGAGGAAGAGCATTGTACATTTCAGAAACTTCTAGTTCTCCTCACAGCTGAAGAAGGATAGAAGGGGAAGGGAGGTGGAGGAGAGGATGGGCAGGGGACACGTTAGGCCTTAAGGGCTGCCTCAGGAGCTGGACTTCCTCCTGCAGGGAGTGGGGGAGGCTGTTGGCAGAACTCGAAGGGAGGGGAGCAGGTCTGGGACCCACAGGAGCCTATTCCAGGGCCAAACTGAGCCACAAACCAGGAGGAAGCACAGGGGGCTGGGTCATAGCTGCCTGGCCAAACCCCATTCCCGAGCCTCCCGGAGCCTCGCCCTTCATCCTCCCAATGTCTATGGCTGCCAAGACCCAGCTTTCCATGTCTGAGCTCAAACAGACAATTTGAATCCCCGGAGGAGTTTGGGGGTCACTGGGTCCCAGCACTGTCCTGGACTGAGATTTGAGCTGTGGAAAGGGAAGATGGTGGGGAGAGCTGCCCAGGCCCACACACAGAGCTGGGGCTCCGGTGCCCTCACTCCAGCAGACACGCCTCCTGCATGTTCCAGACCAGCTCCTCCCGGAGCCCTGCCCCTTGTCCCTGACCTGAGGCCTCTGGGCTGGAGTCCAGAGCCTGCGGGAGGCTGGGCTGGGATCCTAGCTGAAGGCGGGTGTGCTGGGGGTCAGGGAGGAGAGCAGCCAGGCCTGCATGGAGGAGCCCTGCAGGTTGGCCTGGACAGGTGCCTGTGGTCAGGGGTATGCACCCATGAAGGCATGTTTGAGGGTGTCACAGGTCCATGTGGCCTGCAGATGTCATGTGTGTGTCCTGGACCTTCCTCTTCCCAACCCTGAGGCCCTCCAGCCTATTGAAAACCCCCCACATTACAAAGCCCAGACTTGGCCCCTGGAATCTAAGGCTTGAGTGGGGCCTGGTCAGGTCAAGGGGCGGGGATCTTCCTGGTGGTCAGGGGCAGGACCAGCTCTGGGGCATTTCCTGGGCTGCCCCACTGAAGGGTTCCCAGCTGGGCCCAGACTTCCTATGTCCTATTTAGCTACAAAGCCAGGGGTCCCAGGGAGTCCCAAGCTCTAGCCCCTCCCCTCCCTTCCCTTCCTCTCTTGTGTCCCTAGCCTCTTTTTGACACTGTAACTCAGCGCAGAGCTGAACTGATCTCACAGCACCTTGGAGGCAGAACCCCAAATAGATGGATGCCCACAAAGGAAAAGGGGCATTTCCTGAGCTGCTCCACTGAGGGGCTCCCAGCTGGGTCCAGACACACACGTCTTCAGCTAGGCTCTCTGAGCCTCCGCTTTCTCATCTGTGAAATGGGAATAAGTCCTACATCCTGGGGAGAGTGTGAAAATTAAATGTGCTGGTATGGAGGAAAACCAAGGACTGAGAATACTTTATTATTATTACATGTGAATGTCACCACCAAAGAGAGCTTTGTGTGCTGTCCCACAGTGGGTCATTGAGAGGCAGGACTCACTCCTGGGACTGGTCCTCAGACCCATCAGGGCTCTCTCCATCTATGTGCTCCCACAGTATCCTCTATTTGTCCATCAAAGCGCATGTCTCAATTTCAGATGCAATCAGGCGCATTCAGGGTGGTATGGCCGTAGACACATGTCTCAATTTCAAACTGCGTTTTTCACCACATGATTGGCGTTCCTCTCTCCCATGGAAGTGAAGTCTGTGAAGCCTGTGTTTATTCCAACATGGAATTAAGTACCTGGCCCATAGTAGATGTTCAATAAATGTTTGCTGCATGACTGTATAACCCCAGGACTCTAGAAAGGGCTTCAGAGGAGTGGTGACCTGTGTCCTAAATCCAGGCAGAGGAGAGAGGACAGCAAGTGCACAGGCAGTGAGGATGTGACCAAGCCTGGTGGGGTGAGGAGCTTCCCAGAGAGTGAACGTCCTGTGGGCCAGAGCTACGCCTGGAGGCTCACCAGGCAACTGCAGACCCAGATAGGCAGCTGGAGAGGAGCAGAAAGAGCCACAGAAGCCCCTTTCTTTTCTCAGGCTGCCCAGGTGGCTCAGCTTTTAGAGAACCCCTCAGTACCCTAGGGCCTAAGTGTCTGGGTTCTGGTCCAGTTGCCCTACCCGTGGTAGATACAGACAGACATGGACCCCAGAGGCCTCTGAGGTCCCAACCTCCCATGCGGGCATGGCTGAGCATGGTCATCCCCTCTATTCTCCAAGGCTCCCCTGCTGCTCGTCCTGGGCTCCATGCCCCCTCACCAGCGGATTCAGGCCACTGGTTCTGTCCTCTAATTTTGGGTCCTCCAGACCTCCCCAGACTCATGAAGGGTTCAGAGGACCCACCCTTCTCCATTTGGAACTGTCCCCAAACCCTCTCACGTAGCTCTGGGGACAGCAGTAGCGACAGGCATCCTGGATGCCTGGGACACAGGCAGGCACCTGGCCTCGGCGTGCACAGCACCTACACCTGAGTTGCCAAGTGTGGCCCCTCCCTGCTCACCACCATAATCGGCCTCTGGCTGGGCTGCTCAGCTGGGAATTTCTGAGCATGGAAATCACTTCCAAAATCCTCAGACCCTCTGAATGTCTGGGATGCCCCAAATCTACCTGGAAACAGTTTGAGTGTCTCTGGAAACTGCTGAGAATGACCAAGAGACGTGACTCTTACCTACTGAAAGGAAATGGGCTAAAATGAAAACAGGGCCAGGACCACACCCCTAGAGGAGGCAGCCAAGGGAAATTCAGTTTTCAGCTGTGACTGCAGCAGATCTGACCGGCCCAGCTTCCTCTGCATCAGGATGAGGAGGAACAATTGTCCAACAAAACCCTTCCCTGCAGCCCCCTTTTAGTTGGCCAGATTTTTTTTTTTTTTTTTTTTGAGATGGAGTCTTGCTCTGTTGCCTGTCACCCAGGCTGGAGTGCAGTGGCACAATCTCAGCTCACTGCAACCCCCACCTCCAGGGTTCAGGCGATTCTCGTGCCTCAGCCTCCAAAGTAGCTGAGACTACAGGCATGCACCACCATGCCCAGCTAATTTTTGTATTTTTTAGTAGAGACAGGGTGTCACCATGTTGCCCAGGCTGGTCTCAAACTCCTGACCTCAAGTGATCTGCCCACCTTGGCCTCCCAAAGTTAGTTGGCTAAATTTCTAACACAAAGGGCAAAAGACACAAATGAACGTGGATTTTCAGATGGGAAGCTCCCACAGGTATCTCTGAGATTGAGGAGAGAAGAAGCCTAGGATGTAGAAAAAGATCAATCTGGTGAGGGTTCCAGATCCACCATTCATGAGTTGTCTCTGAGCCTCAGTTTCCTCATCTGTGAAATGGGAATGGTAAGTCCTACATCCTGAGACTAGTGTGAAAATTAAAAGTGCTAGTATGGATGAAAACCAAGCACTGAGAATAATTTATTATTATTACATGTGAACGTCGCCACAGAGATAGAGGGTGGCATGATGCAAAACGCACTATTGTGGAGGAAAGACAGCCTAAGTTCAAATCCTGGCTCCGCTTCCTGTGGCTATGTGACCTCAGATGACTTACTCTACCTCTCTGAGCCCCTAATTCTTTACCTGCAAAATGGCAATGCAGAGAACTACCTCGACTGTTGAAAGGTTTAAATAAAATAACGTGCCTCAGGGGAGTGCTCAGGGAAGTCAGCCCCTCTCCACTGTCCCAGGTGAGAAAGAGCTGTCTTGGGAGGGTGCTCAAATCTCCAGCATGGGAATGGAAATGGGATTCTGTGATCCCCAACTCCCAAAGGCCCCCATCCCCAAGGTCCGGCCCCTCACCAACAGCTGACTGAGGAGATCTAAGCACACAGACCTCCCTCTGCCCTAGCGAATGACACACAGGTGATGCCAGGTGACTCTGTGAGAGCCAGTCCCAGCCTGTCGGAGGGCAGAAGCTTGATGGTGGCCCCCATATTCACCAAGGGACTTCTCTCCAGGGCTAGCAACAGGGCCCCTGCTGGACACAGAACAGAATCCAAGGGGCTTTTCTGCACCTTTAGAGAACACTCTGTTATGTGGGGCCAGGCAAAGCTCACTGACGGGGTTAATGTCCCCCTAGGAGCCACATGGTCCCAGCCTGTGATTGGTGGACTCTGCTTTGCTGAAGTCTGGTGTAGGTAGAGCCATGCATCTAATGACTGGATACGTTCTGAGAAGCAAGTTCAGGTGATTTTGTTGTTGTGCAAACATCATAGAGTATGCTTATGAAACAAAGCTGATCGCATAGCCTGCTGCACACCTAGGCTAGATGGTACAGTCTATTGCTCTTAGGCTAAATACCTGTGCGGCATGGTGCAATACTGAACGCCATAGCCAATTTTAACACGACAGCAAGTATTTACGCATCTTGAAAAGGTACAGTAAACATCCCATATAAAAGATGAAAAAGAAAGGAGACTGTAATCCAGCACTTTGGAAGGCCAACGCAGGAGGATCACTTGAGGCAGGTGTTCAAGACCAGCCTGGGCCACATAGTCAGACTCCATCTCAACCGTCTCTACAAAAAAAAATTTAACAATTAGCCAGGTGTGGTGGCACATGCCTGTGGTTTACCTCCTCGTGGGGCTGAGGTGGGAGGACTGCTTGAGCCCAGGAGTTTGAGGCTGCAGTGAGCCATATTCACACCATACTCCAGCCTGGGTGACAGAGGGAGACCCAACCTCAAAACAAAAAAAATAAAAAATGGTACACCTCTCTAGGGTACTTACCACAAATGGAGCTTGCAGGACTAGAAATTGGTCTGGGTGAGCCAGGAAGTGAGTGGCGAGTGGCCTGAACATTACTGTAGACTTAATAAACACTGTACACTTAGCTACACTAAATTTACTTTAAAATATTTTTCTTTCATCAATAAGAAATGAAGCTTAGCTTACTATTAGGCATATGCAAAAGTAATTGCTGTTTTTGCCATTAAAAAAAAAAAAAAAAAAGCCACCAGGGGCAGTGGCTCACGCCTGTGGTCCCAGCACTTTGGGAGGCTAAGGCAGGTGGATCACCTGAGGTCAGGAGTTTGAGACCAGCCTGGCCAACATGGTGAAACCCCATCTCTACTAAAAATACAAATAAAAAATTAGCCAGGCGCGGTGGCAGGACCTTGTAATCCCAGCTACTTAGGAGGCTGAGGCCTGACAGTCACTTGAACCCGGGAGGCAGAGGTTGCAGTGAGCCAAGATTGCACCACTGCACTCCAGCCTGGGCGACAAAAATGAAACTCTGTCTCAAAGAAAATAGTGATAATAAAGACATAAACAAAGCACACAATTACCTCTGCACTACCTAATGTAACATTTTTTACAAAGTTGGTTTGTCTACACCAGCCATCACCCCAAACACACCAGTAATGACTCGTGCTACGATGTCACAATGGCTGCAGTGTCGCTAGGCCAGAGGAATTTTTAGCTTCATTAGAATCTTAGGGGAATGCTGTACACTAGTGTAGACTTAAACACTGTACACTTAGCTACACTAAATTTACTTGAAAGTATTTTTCTTTCATCAGTAAGAAATTAGCCTTAGTTTATTATTAGGATAGTGTAGAAGTAATTGCTGTTTTTGCCATTAAAAAAAAAAAAGCTTCCAGGCGCAGTGGCTCACACCTGTAATCCCAGCACTTTGGGAGGCTGAGGCAGGTGAATCAGTCCATTGTTGACCAGAAAGTCATTTTGCAGCACACGACTGTATTTCCATTTGATTGATGGCTGCTGTCAGCCCTAGGGATCTCTAACCCCTCCCAGCAGGCCCCAGGAAAGAGAAAACCACATTCTTGTTCACTGTATTACAGATAACGAGGGTCCCCAGAAGGAAACAGAGCTTCCCCTGGGGGCCAATTGAAGAGATTTTATGAAGGGACTGCTACAGAGAGGTGGGCTTCCTTAAGGAAACCAACCGCTGCTTGCAGAGGTGGGCTCAGATGTGGAGGTACCCAGGGACCAGCAACAGTGCTTCTGCCTGGAATTCTCTGCCCTCCCCTGACGGTCCTGTGACTGGCACTCAGATGTGGGTTGAAACGTCAGCTTTCAACCAATCTGCCCACCTCGGCCTCCCAAAGTGCTAGGATTACAGGCGTGAGCCATCATACCCAGTGGTTTTTTTTTTGTTTTTTTTTTTTGTAAATGGCACTCAGATGTGGGTTGAAATGTCAGTGCTCCCAGAGGCCTTCCTGGCCTCACAGCCTCCACCAGCTGGCCCCTACTCTCTGCGGCACCTCTCATTGTAATTCCCTGAACATCTCTGATCACTAGCTAATATGTTTCCTCACTGACTTATTAATTTTCTGTTGTTCCCATTACCGTGCACTCCCCACGGGCAGGCCCCATCTGTCTCGCTCACTGTGGCACCCCCATTGCCTAGCATGGAGCCCATCCTGCAGTAGGCACCCAGCACCCATCAGCTCAGAGTGTGGGCACTCACCCTGTCCTGCCCAGAGGCCTGAGAACACTCCCTCTCCCTGTTTCTTGTTTTCACTTCTGTCTGTTTTACTTTGTCATCTTTGAGTCACTTCTCACTTGAGGGAGGAAGACAGAATCAAAGCTTGCACTTCCTTTCTGGACAAAGAAGGAAATGACCTACAGGGTCTGGGCCCAGTGAGGCTGGGGCAGGGGTCACGCCTGCCACCTCCCCTGAGTCAGGGACCAGCTTCCTGGCCAGGACTCCCAACCCGCCTCCTTTGTTCTGCAAGCCTTTGCTCACTGCCTTCCTCCTGCCTAGAGCATCCTTCAAGGGCCTCAAGTATTTTCCACTCATGACTGGAGAAACTGAGGCCCAGAGAGGTCAGGGCCTCCCCCAGGCACAGGGCACCTGCATTCTGGGGCCTATCCCCACCCTGGGAGTCCACTTCCTCCAGGACCAGAGGCAGGAACTGGAAGGCAGGGGCCCTCGATACTAAAGTCAGCGGGCCCAGAAGTCAGCTGGCCCAGCACAGACACCCTCAGCCCTCACTGAGGTCAGCCTAGCGCCAGGAAATGTTACTAGAGGAGTTACTAGAGTTTACAAACGTCTTGTGATGTACAGAGTCCAATCTCTCCCTCTGGCCAGCCAGGGGACAGTCAAGGGAGGAGGCCATCTCATCCAGCACCTTGTAGATTCTTGTCTATCTCTAGATGTGAGCCCTGGTTCCCTCTCCCACACACCTGTTCTTCCTTTACATCATCCCAGGAGCTGCAGGTAAGTGACACAGGGACCCAGGATGGGTGGACAGATGGAGTCAGGGCTGAGAGAACATGCTAATGGCCAAGGTCACAGCCTGCACTCCCCATGGGGCGGTGGAGAAAACCCCTATTCCTGGAATTCAGAATGAAGCCAGCCCTTGATCTCTGGGGGACCCATGTCCCTACCCCACAGACCTACCTTCAAAGAGTGCGCAACCTGTGCAATCATACAGGGCTTGCACTTCAGAGGGCCTCATGCTTGGTTTAATGTCCTGTCTCCTTAAAATTCTTTTGCACTGGGCCCCACAAATGATGAAGCCATTCCTATGAACCCAGACCTTCAACTCACTACCCCACCTACCCATGCTTTTGTAACAGCAAAGCTGACCACTCACTGTAAGATCTGGAGTGAAGGGCCGGCCCTCAGTGTTAAGACAGTTGGATTTTCCTAAGAGCCTTCTGAAGACAGAACCAATGCAAAGTTGAAAAAGCTTTCAGGCAGGAGCATGTTTGTCGAGAAGAGGCTCTAAATCCTACCCCATAGCAGCTGCTGGGGCAAGGGAAGACAGGAGGAAAGGACTTGAACTTCTGGGCCAGACAGCCTTGGTTCAAGTCCTGGATGTGCTCCTTAGAGTTTAGGTGATTTCAGGAATGTGCCAAAACCTCTCTGTTCCTCATCTGCAAAATGAGGGTTATAATTATACCAGCCTGGAGGGTAATGGGGAAGATTAAATGAGATAGCATATGTAAAGTGCTTGAGACAGTGCTAGGCAAAAAATAAGTGCTTGACAAAGATTTGCTATCAGACACCCGGGTTCCCTTCTCAGTCCCACCACTTACTCCAGTTCGAACAAGGAGGACGACGTGAGCACCCAATGCCTGGGGATTTTGGAGCTGCCATCAGCATCAGCTTTACACCCACTTCCTGGAGACCTTCCCACAGGCCCTCCTCTGGGCTCCCATATCCCCTACACTTGCTTACGTTCTAGCACACGTGACTCACAAATAGAAATGATTTCCGTCTGTTTTCACCCTCCCTGATTCGGAGTTCATCAAGGCATGAAGGGGATCTGGTTCTGCAGGTGTCTACAGACACTGAAGGATGAAGAAGTAAACAGATAAAGGGAGTTCAGTTCCCTATGGGAGCTGCTCACACCCATATGTGGGAGATAGGTCAGAGCAGTGGGAGAAATTATAGGGAAAGGATGCAAACCTTCTTGAAAGGTCAGAAGGTTTTGCCTACCTTCCAGGAAGAATAAGCTGAAGGCAGCTTTTCTACCCTGAGGCAGAGGGTGAGGAGTAGGTACAAGGAAGTATAGGGAAATTTATCTTAAATGGGCTTGTTTACTCATGTTGTCCTAAAACTGACCTTTGCGCATCCTCCAGCATCACTGCTCCCTGAAAGGGGGGAACAATAATGTTAATTACCCGCAGATCATGTTTGCCCCAGGCTTTCAGCATCATAACTAGCTGCACTCATGTAAAATACCTGAGTCTAAGTATTCCTTTCATCCTTGCTTGGCCAGACACAGCAACCATACCCTGAAGGTGTCTCTCCTCTTTCCCCAGATCTGTTCCTCCTGGGAAGATGCAGAGGCTCATGATGCTAGTTGCCACGTTGGGTGCCTGCCTGGGCCTGCTGGCAGCAGCAGCAGCGACGGTGGCAGCAGGTGCTAACCCTGCCCAATGGGACACCCCCAGCCTGCTGCCCATCCACAGACGCCAAAAGAGAGACTGGATTTGGAACCAGATGCACATTGATGAAGAGAAAAACAACTCACTGCCCCATTATGTAGGCAAGGTAAGGCTTGGGCCCCAGGACAGGAGAAGCCATCAACAGCTGGCCCATAGTGACAGTGGTGGTGGTGATGGTGATGGTGACAAAGATGGTGATAGATATTGTGGTGGTGGTAAGAGTGGAGATGATAAGGGTGAAGGTGTCAGCAATAGTGGTAGAAGTGGTGGTGTGGAAGCAGTGGTGGTAATGGTGGCAGTAGGTGAGAGTGATAATGATGCTGATGAGGATGGGAAAGGGCAAGATGGTGGTGGGAGTGATGGGAGTGGTGGAGGTGATGATGAAGGGGTAGGTGGTGGCTGTGATGGTGGAGATGGTGGTGATGATGAAGGGGTAGGTGGTGGTTGTGATGATGGAGACGGTGGTGATAAAGGGGTAGGTGATGGTTGTGGTGGTGGAGATGGTGATGATAAAGGGGTAGGTGGTGGCTGTGATGGTGGTGATAATGGTGATGGTGGTAATGATAAAGGGGTAGGTGGTGGTTCTGATGGTGGTGATCATGGTGATGGTGATGGTGGTGATGATAAAGAGGTAGGTGGTGGCTGTAATGGTGATGGTGATGATGAAGGATAAATGTGGATGGTGGTGTTAATAGTGATGGTGATGGTGGTAAGGATGGGGAAGGACAGGTGGTGGTGGTGGTGGTAGTGATGGCAAAGGGGCAGGTGGTGGTTATGATGGTGGTGATTATGGTCCCTAGTAGTGGAATTTCACACACAGTGACAGGTAGATGGACAGTGTGCTTTGAGAGTTTTCAATGAGGAAGAAAGTTCATTTTGGGAGTGCATTAAAATCTCACTTTGTCAGCTTCTTGGAAGGTAAATGCTAGGTGCAAAAAGGAACATGTCAATGTACTGGAGAAAGGAAGGACAATTCCAAGCACTGGACTGGGTGCCAGAAAGATAACAACAGTGGGCTAAGACAGACACGGTCCCCACCTCCATGGAGATGCAGATCTGGAGCAGCGATCAGCACACTACCACCTGCCGGCCCGATCTGGCCCACTGCCTGGACTTGCAGATAATTTTATTGGAACACAGCCACATCCATTCATTTACAGATTGTCCACAGCCACTTTCATGCTACAATGGCAAAGTTGAGTGGTAACACAGACCATATGACCATAAGTCTGGAAATACTTGCTACCTGTCCTTTACAGAAACAGTTTACCCATCCTGGTCTAGAGGGGCAGCATATGTCAGACAAAGGACCCCACAAATGGTGTGGGGGTGCCCTTTGGCTACAGAGAAACAGGCTGGAGAGGAACTTTTGATGGGGAGGCCCAGTCTGCCCATGGCATCAGAAATGCTCCAGCAGACCTTGGTCTGTGGAGCGGGTATAGGGTCATCCCATGCTCAGGCTGAGAAGGCCAGTGTGGCCTCAGGGTTCAGGGTTTAGGGCAGGGCCCACCATGGCTGCCGTGAAATTTTCTCATTTGGGAGATTTGGAAGATCTGTGCAGCATTTGACAAAATTGGATGGGAATGGGGCCAGCTGGGGAACCTCCACTCGGAGCCCTGCCCACAGCCAGCTGGCAGTGCCCATGGCTCCCAACAGTAACTGGGATCTTGAAGTCCTCCAGCTTGGCCACTCATAGGGGAAGACACTTGCCCAGGGTCACACAAGGAGACTAGGACAAAGCCCCAAGAGAACACAGCCCTATGAAAACCCAGCATTCCTGACTCTGAACACAAATGTGAGCTCTGCGTCATACAGGAAAATGTCGTCAACCCACCTGCATCCTTCCCAGTGGGATAATTGTACCTTGAATCAGCCTCCAAAGAGAATGTCTGACCTCAAGGAAAATCTATGGAGGGAGTCAGGGAGAGTTCATGGAAAGTGAAAGCAACCTTTAAAGGGCTCACCCAAGGGTCTTGAGCAGCAGGAAGAACATTTGCCATCATTTGCCAACAGCGTTCACTTGGCCCCTGGCATGGGGCTGGGAGACCAAGGAACCACAGGGGGTCCTCACCCGGGGAAGAAACAAGGATGCCTGGAAAGGGCAAGGACAGGGCTCCAAGGATCACCTCCTGGCTCCTGGGTATGTAATCTGAAGGAAGGAAGTCCCTGTTTATAAAGGTCAGAGCCTGGTGCCTTTGTTTACAGACCGGATGGACAACGGGAGTGAGTTCTCAGCAGCCTTTTGAACCCACAAATATGGGTTTTTGGCACTAAGATGTTATGTTTAAATACAGTGATCTTAGAAAACAGGTCTAGGGGAGTGGAGGCTCCCAGAAACCCACAACCCTCATCTAATCATCAGAAAAACATCAGACAAATTCCAACAAAGGGGCATCCTGCAAAATACCCAACTCATACTCCTCAAAACTGTCAAGGTTATCAGAAACCAATGAAAGTCTAAGAAACTGTCACAGCCACAAGGAGCTTAAAGAAACATGACAACATAATGGAATGTGGGATCCTGCGTGGGATCCTGGAACAGAAAAAGGACATTAGGTAGAAAAAAAAAAAAAACTAAGGAACTCTGCATAAATATGGCCTCTGGCGAATAATAATGCATCTGTAATGATCCATTAATTATAACAAATGCACCACACTCATGTAAGGTGTTCATACTCCGGGAAAAAGAGGAGCAGGCATCTGGGAACTCTCTGCCCTAGTTTCTCAGTTTTTCTGTAAATCTGGAACTGTTCTAAAAAATAAAGTCTAGGGAAGAACTGAAGGGAAGGAAAACAGAAACTAGATATTCACATGAAATTGTATGCAGAAATCCAATCACACTGATCCAAGCTGACTTCCTCCCTCCACCCTCCCTGCCCTGGTGGGTCCTAACACACTCACCCAGAGTCTAGTTGGAAGACCACCATCTTATCTTCACCCTGAGCCACTCGCACAGGGCCCCAGACTGTCCCCTTCTCTTTGAGTCTCCATTGTCCTCGCAAGCCACAGGTTCTAGAGCTGGGGCATGGATTCTTCCCCGTAGTTCAGCTGTTCATCATGCATCCTGACCATGGGGCTTAGGACCTCCTCATGAACCCACTTGCCCTCTGCATGCCACGGCCCTGCTCCAAGATGCTTGTTGCTGCTCACCTCTCTCCCACCCTGCCCAACCAAGGGGGTGATCCTCACTCCCCGTCTCCACTTCCTCCCCTTCTAGACTCTTTCCTAGGCTGTGTCATCTAACTTCCCACCCTACCAACTCCTGTCACTGCTCTCACTGAGGGCTCCAATGACTGCACTGCTGCTAAGCCCTTAGGACACTTTCCAGACCTCACGGGATGTGGGATGTCGCCATACCCTTTTGGACTCTCCGTCTTCTTTCTTGAGACCCCAGCCTCTCTCAGTTCTCTCTGGGAGTCCAGCCTTTTTTTTTTTTTAAGAGACAGAGTCTCGCTCTGTTGCCAGGCTGGAGTGCAGTGGCACAATCTTGGCTCATTGCAACCTCTGCCTCCCAGATTCAAGCGATCCTCTTGCCTCATCCTCCCAAGTAGCTGGGACTACAGGCACATCCCACCAAGCCCAGCTAACTTATTTTTTTTTTAATAAAGATGGGGTTTCTCCATGCTGGCCAGGCTGGTCTCAAACTCCTGACCTCAAGTGATCCACCCACCTCAGACTCCCAAAGTGCTGGGATTACAGGCATGAGCCACTGCACCCAGTCGAGTCCAGCCTTTCTAAAGAGTCCTCACCAGATGCCTTCATGCAAAAGCCCTTGCCCTATCTGACCTTAAGTGCTGTGAGGCGGCCTCACTGGCTCACACCTGTAATCCCAGCATTCTGAGAGGCAGAGGCGGGAGAATTGCTTGAACCCAGGAGTTAGAGAACAGCCTAGGCAACATAATGAGATCCGATCTCTACAGAAAAAGAAGTACAAAAATTAGCCAAGCTTGGTGGCACACGCCTTTAGTTCCAACTATTCCAGGGCAAAGGAAAAAGGATCACTTGAGCTCTGGGGGCAGAGGTTGCAGTGAGCCGAAACTGTGCCACTGCACTCCAACCTGGGTAACAGAGTGAGACCCTGTCTCAAAAAAAAAAAAAAAAAAGAGGCTGGGAATGGTGGCTTACACCTGTAATCTCAGCACTTTGGGAGGCCGAGGTGAGCAGATGACTTGAGGTCAGGAGTTCAAGACCAGCCTGGGCAACATGGTGAAACCTCCTCTCTACTAAACATACAAAAAATAGCCAGGTGTGGTGGCACACGCCTGTAATCCCGGCTACTCAGGAGGCTGAAGCAAAATCATCACTTGAACCTGGGATGTTCAAGTGCAGAGGCTGCAGTGAGCCAAGACTGCGCCACTGCACTCCAGCCTGGGCAACAAAGTGAGACTGTCTCAAAAACAAAACAAACAAACAAAAATGTCACATTTCTTCAGCATGCCAACCTCTGAGGCTGCAAACCTAGGTCCTAAGAGCCTCAATGGGATCTGTGCTGTCTGTACTCCTAGTGGGGGTCTGGCATCTCCCAGGCACCAAGTTATATTTTTAATTGAATAGAATTCTAATTTTGGGACATACTTACCTTCTATGAGAGTATGATGGTATATGCATAAAATACTATTATCTTATATTCCTAATATTTTCTGTTTCTATGATTCTTTAATTGGAATATTAGCAATTCTAGCTTAAGATCCTCTAACCTGTGGCTCTATTATTAATAATTATTAACTATCATTTATTGAGAGCCCTTTTTGGTGTAAGATGCTTTACACATGTTATTTTCCAAATCTAATTCCTTGGGACACAAACAGTACATGTCACACAGAAAAATGCTTCCGTGATCTAAGTATGGAAAATCCTGAGTTACACAAAGCTCACTGGAGTTCATTTCTGCCAGACTGTGCATTGTAAATCTCCAAGAGAACATTTTATGTACCATTTTCTGTACCAGGCCCAGGGGTGTGCTGATAAATGTTTAACAATTGGCTGTCCAGGGGAAAAGGTTCTGATTTGTAGCACTTGCCAATTTCCATGGTGTAAATACTCTAACCATGTCTCGTTTCAAGCTATCAATGTGATGTCATTGAAGGCCAAGACAAGATGAGCACGTCATTATTTAGCATCTCCATCATACAGATACCATAAATACAAATAACCTCAAAACATAATCAAAGGTAGCAAAATAATTAGCAAGCGATGAATTCTGAAAATTTGTTGTTTTTTATATGATCTATTTCATTGTAAGTTTACATAATTTAATTTATAATGGCTGTATTTAACAATCAGCTCACAAATATTCCTGAAAATTTAAGCTGGTTCTCGAAAGCCAAGCTGATATAAGCCAGCACCGGCACCCCGCTGGTTGGAACCCCATCTTTGTGTGGAACAGCAAAAGAGTCCACTGTTTCCTGGAACTCATTTTCAAAAGTGCTGTTCTACTCCTCAGAGCAAAGCAACATCAGAAGCAATATTATTTCCATTTTACAAATGAGATAACTACAACTAAGAGAGGTTACATGACTTCTACGGGGCAAAAATATCCTTTGCCTTCCAATGGCACCAAATATATTTTTCCACCCAAAAAATGTTTTGTAAGCACCTACTGTGTTCAGGCACCATTCTAGGTGCATACTGGGGCTCTGCCAACAAGTCACACTGTGAGAACAACTCATTGGTGACTAGTCAGAGGTTCTTTTTTTTTTTTTTTGGCTTTTTAAAAATTTTATTTTGGGGGATACATGTGCATGTCTGTTACATGTATACTGCATACTGGTGGGAATTGGACTTCTAGTGTACCCAATACCCAAATAGTGAACATCATGCCCAACAGGTCATTTGTCAACCCTTGCTCTCATCCCAACCTCCCCTCTTTTGAAGTCCCCAGTGTCTATTATTTCCATCTTTATGGCCACATGTACCAATTGTTTAGCTCCCACTTATAAGTGAGAATATGCAGTATTGGATTTGTTGCTTCTGGGTTAGTTCATTTAGGATTATGGCCTGCAACTCTATCCACTTGCTGCAGAGGACATGATTTCATTCTTTTTTGTGGCTGCCAGAGGTTCTTGATAAAAATCTCAGTGTCACATTTAGGGCCCCTGGCCAGCACCACACACACCACATACACACATGCACACACATGCAGATGCACACTTGTGTGCACACACTCTCACACACTGTCACGCACAGCTGCCACCACCCATTCCCAGCTCACATCACCTCTTCTTTTCTAGATCAAGTCGAGTATGAATCGCAAGAATGCCAAGTACCTGCTCAAAGGAGAGTTTGTGGGCAAGGTCTTCCGGGTCGACACAGAGACAGGAGACGTGTTCGCCATTGAGAGGCTGGACCGGGAGAACATCTCAGAGTACCACCTCACTGCTGTCATCGTGGACAAGGACACCGGTGAAAACCTGGAGACTCCTTCCAGCTTCACCATCAAAGTTCACGACGTGAACGACAACTGGCCTGTGTTCTCGCATCGATTGTTCAATGCATCTGTGCCTGAGTCGTCGGCTGTGGGTACGTTGCATGCCCACTCTGTCCCCTCCCTCTCCCTCCTCCCTCCTTCATCCCCAACCAGGGGGCACCTCTCACATCAGCCACTTCACTGCCTGGGGTAGGAATTCGGTGAGTTCAGGGCAGTGATTCTAATGCCTGTGTTGCCACTTTATATGATTTGAAAGAAACTCTAGATCTGGCCACAGGCTGAGCTCTGACCCTAGTTATAGATGAAGCCCTGATCATAATCATGGATTGACCCCTGACTATAGTCATAAACTTGGCCCTGATCCTGATCCTGGACTGAACCTTGACCCTAGTCATAGATCAAGTCCTGATCCTGATCATCGAGTGAGCCCTGACTATAGTCATAAACAGCCCTGATCCTGATCATGGACTGAGCTCTGATCCCAGTCATAAACTGATCCCTGATCCTGATCATGGACTGTACTCTGATCCTGATCATTGACTGAGCCCTGCCTCTAGTCATAGACTGAGCCCTGATTCTGATCATGAACTGAGCCCTGACCCTAGTCATAAACTTAGCCCTAATCCTGATCATTGGATGAGCCCTGATTCTAGTCACAGACTGAGCTCTGATTCTGATCATGGACTGAGTCCTGCCCCTAGTCATAGACTGTGTTCTGATTTTGATTATGAACTCACTCCTGGCCATCAGAGACACACACATATCTCACTACTCTTTGGAGCAAACTCCATACACTGCCTCTGACTCTCAGGACTAGCACACCAAGAATGTAGCCTTTGCAAAGGAAGACTGCCATGGCCTGCCATCAAGGCAAAAGGAGTCATGCAGGAGTGGTGTGGGGGACAGAGCACTAGCCCCAAGGTGTGTCACCAGCCTGGGCTCGGGGCTCAGGAGGTTACTACTCTATCTCCTCAGGTGCCAGAAAAGAGCTTCCCTCCTCAGCCCCGCAGTCCAGACTTTCCAGTCAGCATCCTGCAACCAGACCTTCTGGTTAAGTGTGGGATCCTGAAGTTCAAGGGGATGCGAAAAGTGACACCACCCCTTTGGTGGCATCTTTCCAGGAGAGGGAGAAGCAGCCCATTGCTCTCCTCAGTTTCTCTCCTTGACCCCAACCCTCTGCTCCCTCCCTCATTTCCCCAGGAAGCACATAAACCACCTGATCTCTTTGACCCCTTCAAGTTTGACCTGGCTGGGTCCCCACTGCCAGCAACACTTTGCCCCATGCAGACTCCTCAGAAAACAAAACAGCCTTTTCTTCCCAGGACCCGGGGGAGGTGGGGACAGAGCACAGCCTGAGCCCCATCTGCTCTCTTCTAGGAATGGGGTAAGGGTACTTGCAGTCACAAGTCAGCAACCCCATGATTCTCTCTCTGCAGGGACCTCAGTCACCTCTGTGACAGCAGTGGATGCAGACGACCCCACTGTGGCAGACCACGCCTCTGTCATGTACCAAATCCTGAAGGGAAAAGAGTATTTTGCCATCGATAATACTGGTCTGTGTGAATAACACTCCTGGACAGTCACTGACTTGGAGGGATGAGGGGAGGTTGATACTCCAGGTGCATGTGCGAGGGGAAATCTGACAGGTGTCACTGGCCACTGCACCACACTGTACCACGGAGGTAGTCAGTATCATGTGTAACAACAAGGCAGCTGATCAAGAGAGAAGGAAGCAGACAGGTGCCCAAGACATGGACTCAAGTCCAGGGAACAAAATCAGGATCTTGTTACCCAAGAAGTGACCAAGGGGCAGTAGAGAATGCTGGCTGTCTGTTCTGGGTGCAGGTTCAGACAGATCTGGTTTCCAAAGCCAGCTCTGCTACTCACCCCCTCCAGAGATCTTAGACAAATAGACGAACTTCTGCAAGCCTTAGGTCCCTTATCTAGGAAGTGGGAATGCTTATATTTATATTGTATGGTAGCTGTGAAGTTTGAGTTAGATCATGTATAGAAACAGCAAGGCCCATAGTAACTGCTCATGCGGCAACTTAAAAAATTGTAAGGACTGACTCTTGGGAGCAAGACAGAAGTCCAGTGGAACTGTCTTTCAGAGAGATGGAAAATACATAACACAAATGCCACTGCTGTGCTCCCATGCACCACAGCAGACATCACTAATCTATCACAGAACTCTTTCCTCTGAGCCTGGATATGGCTTCATGGTCTTTGTCAACACAACGTTCCAGGTGGTGAGGACCAATAATGAACCCAACCGTTGGGCCAGCTTTGGCCTCACAGTATAGCCATGGAGGTAGTGGGTTGTAGACTCATGGTTCTCAGCCCTGGTTGCACAGTGGAATCACCTGGGAAGCTCTTAAGTCAGGTTCTCTCTGCGTAGGCCCCAAGCATCAGTATTTTCTAGAAGCTGGTAACATGGCTACTGCTGGGACTCTTTTTGCAGGCCTTATTGTCACAGCAACCAAAAACTTGGACCGAGAGAAGCAGGCCAGGTACGAGATCGTGGTGGAAGCGCGAGATGCCCAGGGCCTCCGGGGGGAATCGGGCACAGCCACCGTGCTGGTCACTCTGCAAGACATCAATGACAACTTCCCCTACTTCACCCAGAGTGAGCCCCTCCTCTAGGGCCCTGGGAAGGGGGGCAGCCCCAGACTCAGTGACTTGGGACTCTGTGGAAGGAGTTACGAATCCCTTTCCCTTTCCCTCTCTCCCAGGGTAGGCCTGAAGCCCAAAGGAGTCCTTTGGTTGCAGGGAGGGGCCCTGCTTCCATCCCAATACTGCATTCCCAAGGCCATCCTGCTGCCTCCTGCCGCAGTCCCCTCACAGGCCAGAGGGAAATCCCACTCCCTGCTGGGAGCCACCACTGTGCCCAGTGTCCCACCGTAAGACACTAGCAGTTTCACCCAGATCCCACTGGCTTGGGAAAATCAAAGCACTGAGACTCAGATCCCAGCTAGAAATTCCCACACAGTGAACCTGGGGACAGCAAAGTTCTATATCCAGAGCCAGGGCTGATCTCTGACCCCACCTACAAAATGATCCTCCCCACAAAGAACATCTGATGAGAGCTTTTCCCATGCTCTGGGGCAGATGGCTCTGTCCACTTGCATCCCTAGTGCTGATGCTGTCATTTAGTCATTCAGCTGCCCTAGAGACAGGCCAGTTGTCCTGAAGTGGCTTCCTTGTACATGGCATAAGCTCCCTGAAGGCAGGACTTGTCTCTCTTGTCCATTGATAGTCCCCTAGCAAAGTGCCTGGCATACAATAGGTGCTCCATAGATGTTTATTGGATGGAGGGATAGATGGATGAATGGATGGACATACAGATAGAGAAGATCCTCTTAACCTTGAGAATCCCAGGGGTATTATAATTTACGATTATTGTATTATGCCCATTTCTTGTATCAAAATATGTTAGAATAGCATAAAGAGACAATCGCCTTGTCTGTCTCATTAACCCAAGGCCCTTTGGGGTGCTCTGTTTGCATCAGCCAAGTATACATTTGTCGTGCCTGAAGACACTCGTGTGGGCACCTCCGTGGGCTCTCTGTTTGTTAAGGACCCAGATGAGCCCCAGAACCGGATGACCAAGTACAGCATCTTACGGGGTGACTACCAGGATGCTTTCACCATTGAGACAAACCCCACCCACAACGAGGGCATCATCAAGCCCATGAAGGTTTGTAGGCCAATGGCAACAATGTCAAACGTGGGGCTTGGGGCTCTTGGCACCCACAGGTCCTGCCTGGGGGTTGCTCCTGGGCCAGAGATCATCAAAGGACCGTCAAAGCTCTGAGCTGCTCACGTATTCGTGGAGACTGTGATCCACTGTCTTAGGCTGAGTTACTCGGGAAGCAGATCTTAAGGCAAAGATTGGGTATAAATCGTTTATCTGGGAGGTGATCCCAGGAAGCCCCAGGAGCAATGACCCATTGGGGGATCAGTGTGGAACACATCTCAGAGTTGCAGCAGTTGAGGGTGAGGGAGCTGGGGTATTTATACACCCACTCTTTGTGGCGCTGACTGGGGGCTGCTCCTGGAGGTATTACCTCTCTGGTACTTTCTGGCCTGCCCTATGTCCAGGCTAATAGAAAGCCATCAGCATGAAGAAAACAGTGAGTAACTGTGGGGACAATTGGATGGTCACTGACACTGGATGGTGCTAACAGTCAGAAAAGCCAGATCAACTGAATCTGGAAGAGGAGGAAGAGGTCCTGTCAGGGGCATAAAAAGTGCCTCTGGAATGGCCATGCAGAGGACTGTGAGTCCTGGGCCTGAGTCCTCCTCTGACCCAGCCCCATGCTGGGGCCTGGATACAGCAAGGAGAGGCAGACACAGCCTCCAGTGTCAGCAAAGCTCTCAGTAAATGGGGAAGACATACACATGAACAAAAAAAGTACAGCCAGGTGTGAGTGATACACAGCAGCTCCAAAAAGGGAGCAATTACCTCTGCTGGGAGGGGTTTCTGACAGAGCATCTGATTACCTTCTGTTTGGCTTCCCGAGCGATGGGTAAGAGTTTTCCAGGCAGGCAAGGGCAGAAGAAGCATCTTGAGCAAAGGCATAAAGAAAAAGCATGTCCAGCCAGGCCCAGTTGTTCACACCTGTAATCCCAGCTCTTTGGGAGGCTGAGGTAGGTGGATCACCTGAGGTCAGGAGTTTTAGACCAGCCTGGCCAATATGGTGACACCTCATCTTTACTAAAAATACAAAAATTAGCTGGGCATGGTGTCAGGTGCCTGTAATCCCAGCTATTGAGAGGCTGAGGCAGGAGAATCACTTGAACCAGGGAGGCAGAGGTTGCAATGAGCCGAGATCATGCCACTCCACTCCAGCCTGGGCAACAAGAGTGAGACTCTGTCTCAAAAACAAAGAAAAAGCTTATCCTTAAGGACCTGTGGGTAGAACCACTAGTGATGCCCTTAAGAGCAGGATCATAGCTGATCCACTGTGTGTCCCTAACACTGGAAACAGGGCCAGGCACAGAGCCAGGGTTGTGGGTGTGGCCACGAGGCTCCTGAGATGAAAAGGGAAGCAGCTGAGGACAGACACCAGGCCCAGCCGCTGTCTTGATAACCTCGGAAATGTCACTTGTCAAGGCCATGGGTCCCTCATCTATAAAATGGGTGTCATCCTGGTACTACCTTGCAGGGTTGCTGTGCAGATCATGTGCCACGCATGTGGTTGGCCAAAAGCAGGCGCTCCCCATTCTTTTTTCTTACACAGCTTCTGGATTATGAACACATCCAGCAATACAGCTTCATCGTCGAGGCCACAGACCCCACCATTGACCTCCGATACCTAAGCGTCCCTGCCGGAAACAGAGCCCAGGTCATCATCAACATCATAGATGTGGATGAGCCCCCGGTCTTCCAGCAGCATTTCTACCACTTCCAGCTGAAGGAAAACCAGAAGAAGCCTCTGATCGGCACGGTGCTGGCCAAGGACCCTGACGCAGCTAGACACAACATTGGGTAAGGCAGGGGGCTTGTCGTTGAGGATGATAAGAACAATCATGGCTGGATGTTCCTATGCCTGCTGGTCTGAGACCAGGACCCAGACAGGGGAACTGGCTTCTCCTGGCACCTGCAGGGAAAGTGACAGAGGCAAGACCAGAAGCCCAAGCTCTTGCACCTGGCAGCCTGGCATCTTGACCTGCCCGAGCTCCCCAACCTAGCATGGTCCTGGGCATCCAGAGCTACCTGTCCTCTGTCTCACCTTGAAGGCTTGTTTGCTGCACCACAGCTCCCACCAGTCCTATGTAGTAAGATGCGACATTCAAGAGAGCAACCAACCAATCAGATGACACACCAGAGGCCCCTTCACTAAAACTATTTTTTTTTTTTTTTTT
>PVKP010035303.1:0-23431 GCA_004027715.1 Plecturocebus donacophilus | reverse complement strand
TTTACAGAACTCTCCTCCCCAAATCCACAAAACATACATTTTTCTCAGTATCACATTATACCTATTTTAAACGTGACCACATAATTGGAAGTAAATCAGTCCCCAGCAATTGCATACCATTTCAAATACAGGTTTAAATAAAATATTGGTTGGCTGCTTATTTGTTATTTTCATCCCCTATTCCTTCCTGTCTCCATTGTTAAGCACAATTATTGGCATAAAAGAGGTTTTTAATACCCATTTTTAGACTGCATTCTAGCCTGGGCAATAAAACAAGAATCCCATTCTCTCTCCCTCTTTCTCATCCTCTTTCTTTCTCTCCTTCATTCTTTTTTCTTTCTTTCTTTTGCTGTTTCTTTCTCCTTTTCTCTCTTTTTCTAAAAAAAAAAAACTCATAAAAAAAAAAAGATTTTCTTGGCTATGTGGGCTCTCTTTTGATTCCATATGAAGTTTAAGGTGTTTTTTTTCCAGTTCTGTGAAGAAGGTCAATGATAGTTTAAAGGGATCAACGCATCAAGAAGAGCTAACTATTCTAAATATATATGCACCCAATACAGGAGCACTCAAACAAGTTTTTAATGACCTACAAAGAGACTTAGACTCCCACACAATAACAGTGGGAGACTTTAACACTCCACTGTCAATATTAGACAGACCAATGAGACAGAAAATTAACAAGGATATTCAGGACTTGAACTCAGATCTGGATCAAGTGGACCTAATAGACATCTACAGAACTCTCCACCCCAAATCCACAAAATATACATTTTTCTCAGCACCACATCGCACTTACTCTAAAACTGACCACATCATTGGAAGTAAATCACTCCTCAGCAAATGCAAAAGAATAGAAATCATAACAACCAGTCTCTCAGACCACAGTGCAATCAAATTAGAACTCAGGATTAAGAAACTAACTTAAAATCACACAACTATGTGGAAACAACCTGCTCCTGAATGACTACTGGATAAATAATGAAGGCATAAATAAAGATGTTCTTCAAAACCAGTGAGAACAAAGACACGACGTACCAGAATCTCTGGGACACATTTAAAGCAGTGTCTAGAGGAAAATTTGTAGCACTAAATGCCCACATGAGAAGCAAGGAAAGATCTAAAATTGACACCCTAATTTCACAATTAAAAGAACTAGAGCAAGATCAAACAAATCCAAAGCTAGCAGAAGACAAGAAATAACTAAGATCAGAGCAGAACTGAAGGAGATAGAGACAGAAAAAAAACCTTCAAATAAATCAATGAATCCAGGAGGTGGTTTTTTCAAAAGGTCAACAAAATAGATAGACTACTAGCCAGACTAATAAACAAGAAAAGAGAGAAGAATCTAATAGATGCAATAAAAAATGATAAAGGATATACCACCACCAATACCACAGAAATACAAACTACCATCAGAGATTGCTACAAACAACTCCATGCACATAAACCAATAAACCTGGAAGAAATGGATAAATTCCTGGACACTTGCACCCTACCAAGACTAAACCAGGAAGAAGTCGAATCCCTGAATAGACCAATAACAAGGTCTGAAGTTGAAGCAGCAATTAATAGCCTACCAACCAAAAAAAGTCCAGGACCAGAGGGATTCACAGCCAAATTCTACCAGACGTACAAAGAGGAGTTGGTACCATTCCTTCAGAAACTATTCTAAACAATACAAAAACAGGGAATTTTCCCTAACTCATTTTGAGACCAACATTATCCTGATAGCAAAACCTGGCAGAGACACAACTAAAAAAGAAAATTTCAGGCCAGTATCCATGATGAAAACTGATGTGAAAATCTTCAGTAAAATACTGGCAAACCAAATCCAACAGCACATCAAAAAGCTTATCCATCACGATCAAGTTGGCTTCTTCCGGGGGATGCAAGGCTGGTTCAACATACAAAAATCTATAAATGTAATCCATCACATAAACAGAATCAAAGATAAAAACCACTTGATTATCTCAATAGATAAAGAAAAGACCTTCAACAAAATTCAACAGCCCTTTATGCTAAAAACTCTCAATAAACTAGGTATTGATGGAACGTATCTCAAAATAGTAAAGCTATTTATGACAAACCCACAGCCAATATCATACTGAATAGGCAAAAACTGGAAGCTTTCCCTTTGAAAACTGGCACTAGACAAGGGTGCCCTCTCTCACCACTTCTATTCAACACAGTATTGGAAGTTCTAGCCAGAGCAATCAGGTTGTCACATTTAAAAGGCACTTTAAATTGGATTAAAAAATTTAAAAACTCATCTGTCTGTTGTCTTCAAAAGATTTATCTCACATGTAATGACACTCATAGACTCAAAGTAAAGGGTTGAAGAAGATCTTTCATATAAATAGAAAACAAAGAAGAGCAAGGTTTGCTATTCTTACATTAGATAAACAAGACTTTAACAACAGGATAAAAAAAATACACAAAGAAGGGCATTAAATTATGGTAAAGGGTGCAATTCAACAAGAAGATTTAACTATCGTAAATATATATGCACCCTATATTAGAGCACCGAGATGCACAAGACAGGTACTTCTAGACCTATGACAAGACTTAGCCACACAATAATAGTGGGGGACTTCAACACCCCACTGAAAGCATTAGATCATAAAGGGAGAAAACTAACAAAAGAATTCTGAACTTAAATTCAATTTAAGGGACCTAATAGACATCTACAGACTACTCAACCCATTAACCACAGAATACACATTGTTCTCAACTGCACAAGAAACATCTTCCAGGATTGATTATTATGGTCAGTCATAGAGCCAGTCTCAGAAAATGCAAAAAAAAAGGAAAGAAAGAAAGAGAGAAAGAGATAGAGAGAGAGAGAGAGAGATAGAGAGAGAAGAAAGAAAGAAGAAAGAAAGAAAGAAAAAGAAACAAAGAAACAAAGAAAGAAACAAAGAAAGAGAGAAAGAAAGAGGAAATCACACCAACCATATTCTCAGCAAAAAGTGGGGAAAAAAATGGAAATCAATTCCAAGAAGGTCTCTGAAAATCACACAATTACATGGAAATTAAAGAACTTGCCCCTGAATGACTTTTGCATAAACAACAAAATTAAGGCAAAAATTTCTTTAAAAATAATAACAGAGACATAACATACCCAAATCTACAGGATGCAGCAAAAGCAGTGTTAAGAGGAAAAATTTACAATGGATATTTCTCAAAGAACTTAAAACAGAACTACCATTCAAAGCAGTAATCTCATTACTAGCTATATACCCAAAGCAAAATAAATCATTCTACGAAGAAAGGCATATGTACACATGTTTCTTGCAGCACTACTCACAATAGCAAAGACACAGTATCAACGTAGGTGCCCCATCAATGGTGGACTGGATAAAGAAAATGTAGTACATATCCACCATGGAATACTACACAGCCATAAAAAAGAAGAAAATCATGTCCTTATAGCAACAATGATGAAGCTGGAGGCCATTATCCTAAACCAATTAAAGCAAAAACAGTAAATGAAATGCCACATGTTCTTACTTGTAAGTGGGAGCTAAATATTGGGTACTCGTTAATATAAGGATGGCAAAAATAGACAATGGGGGCCAGTAGAGGGTACTATTGGGTACTATGCTCACTGTCTGGGTTACAGAATGACTCATATCCCAAATCTCAGCATCACACAATATACCCATGCAACAAATCTACACATGTACCCCCTGAATCTAAAATAAAAGTTTAAAATCACAGAAAAATAACCTTTTTATTTTGAAGAAAACTTAGATCTACAAAAGGGTTTACAAAGATAACACAGAGAGTGCCTTTCACTGAGCCTCCCTTATGTCTTCCACTCAGCCTCTCTTAATATTAACACCTTTCATAACCATTGGACAATTATCAAAACTAAGAAATTAACATTGGTACATTATTAACCAAACATCAGAATTCATTTGGATTTCCTCAGTTTTTGCAGTGATTCTCTTATGCTGCTTGCAAAGTCTTCGTGAACTTGAGAACAACATTGACACCACAGAAAATGTCATATTAAGATTTTGATTAGAATTTTATTAAACATGTAGATTAATCTGTTAAGACTGACATCTCTATGATACTTAGAATTCTAATTCAGGACCTTGGTATCTACTTTAGTAACGAAGGTTTCAGAGGCAGTCTCCAACATTTCCATAAGCTAGTCACTTTCCACTTTAAGATTTTTGCAATTATGTCTTTTGATTTTTTGGAGTCATCCTTGATGTTCTTCATAATCTTTTGCAGTTCTTTTCATTTAGAAACTCTAGATTTTGTCTTGAAATTTTTAGAGATCTAAAATTTTTTTTACTATGATGTATCTCCTTTTCAATATATTTTAAAGTGGTCATTGCTGGAATATAGAAAAACTATTGATTTTTATATATTTATTATTTATTTGGCCACCTTTCTGAACTCTTACTGCTTTTAATGGGTTTTCTTACTGATTCTCTTGAATTTTTCTAGGAAAATTATCCTCTATACATTATAAATAATTTTGTTGTCTCCATGTATATATATTTTCCTCTAATTTATTATATTTTATTGCCTTGCCTAAAATTTCCAAGACAATAGAAAATAGTAGTAGAAATCTTGTCATGCCTTTATTGAACTATGGTTGTTCTCCTGGGATACAGGAGGAGTACCAGTCTGATGCTTTTTAGGTCAAGTAAAGAAAAAATTTCTAGAAGAAAGGAGGGATAGAATGCTCTTTATAGTTCAAATAAGAAGACGAAAGAAAAAATATTCTTTAGATTTAGCAATGTAAAGTTCAAAGACAAATTTTGGTTTGATGACACTTGGATCGATGAACTTGAACTAACTTCTTTTCCAAAAGTAGGATGTGCTCTCCTCTTTTTTGGTTACGAGGGAGAGTATAGGGAGGCCCTAACTTCAGTACTATTTATGTTATGATTATAGATGTTTAATGCAGATTTTATAAGCTATATCCATCTAGTCTGGCATTGCTTTGTGTTTCTGTCTTTCCTGTGTCTTGTGGATATTTTCCTGTGTCTTGTGGATATTTTCAAGGGAAATTGAGAGAGACTACAAAAGATATTTTTAGCCAAATATTATCTTATCTAGACTTCTCAATTCTGTTTATATAGAATTTAAATTAGTCATGTAACTTTTCCTTGGATATTCAATTCTATACCAATAGCCTATTATTCGAGAAGTTTTGGACCTTGTGTTAGGCTTTCCAATTACTGGTTTGTTTTATGAAACTTCAATTTGCATTTCATAAACCCTAAGCACAACTCAAATTTCAGAAGAGTTTTAGTCTATTTCTCATGTTAGAATTCACGAAGACTTGGGGAGATCTTATAATTTTTTCGTAGGTCTCTAGAGAACATTTTCTCTGCTACATAGATCTGCTCATCTAAAAGCTTAACATATTACTATGTCTCATGTACAAAGCAAGGCAAGGGAATATATTTGATAGAAAAAAAATTCTTGGAAGCCTCCGTTTTTAGTAAATTTTACAAATGAAATTCGGACTAAATTAGTAGAGATGGCTCTTAGAAACCCCACAAGAGTTGTTCAAAGCATCTTTGTTTGATATTTGATTCATTTTTATCTTATCTTTAGGCTTATCAGCTCACTTATCTTAGATTTAGCAAAAGATTAAATGGATAACCATATTCTTACTAAGTAAAAATATGTACGTTGCTGATTACAATTTCTAACTCTACCATTAAGTAGCTGAATAACCATAGCTGACTTACTTAATCTAAGCTAGTTTCTAGTTCTATATCAGTAAAATAATGGAGTTGGACTAGTTAGTATCTGAAATTTTACCCAGCTCTAATTTCTCTAATCTGTTAGGAAGAAAGCGGAATTTTAGAGGTATCCTTCACTTAATACATTGTAAAGGTAGTATGAACTACATCTTAATTAGTCAATAAAAACAACAAAAAGCTAATCACTTAGAAAAACATAACTGGTTTCCTACATCATATTTTACATGACCTTAAAATTATAAATTAAAGGTTTAAATATTTAATAAGAAATTACGAAAAAAAGTCAAAATATGTAAGTGAATTATAGTCATAATGATTTCCTCAAAATATAATATCTACAATGTGTTTTACTGCCTTGTAAATTACATCTTTGCCCTTTTTCTATTGGGGTGTTTGCTTATGAGAACTCTATATAATAAAGATAAGACCTTTCATTGCTTTTCTCTCAGGATTAGTGATGTGGGGAATTTTTTCATGTTTGTTGGCTGCTTGTATATATTCTTTTCAAAAGTATCTCTTTGTGTCCTTTGCTCAGTTTTTAAAATTTTTTTTCGATTTAGGGGTACATGTGTAGATTTGTTATAAAGGTAAACTGTGTGTTGCAGAGATTGTTTTTTTCTCCATTTTTCCATATTAAACTTGATGTATAGATATTCCTAAAACTTAGAAAATAAATTTCTTCATAAAACAGGTATATTTAATCTGGTACTTTATTTTTTCAATTTTTTATCATTTCAACTTTTATTTATTCAGGAGTACATGTGCAGGTTGTTACATGGGTGTGTTATGATAAGGTTTGGGTACAAATGATTTTATCACCCAGGTAGTGAGCATCGTACCCAACATGTGGTTTTTCAGCCATTGTCCTACTCCTCTTATTCCCCCTGCAGTAGTCCTGAGTGTCTATTGGTCTCTTCTTTATGTCCATATGTATCCGATGTCTAGTTCCCATTTATACGTGAGAACATGAAGTATTTGCTTTTCACTTCTTGTATTAATTTTCTCAGATTGATGGTCTATAGCTGCATTGATGTTGCTGCATAGAACATGATTTCATTCTTTTTTAATGGCTGTGTAGTATTCTATGGTGTATACATATCAAATTTCCTTTATCCAGTCAACTGTTGATAGGCACCTAGGTTGATTCCATGTCTTTGTTGTTGTGCATAGTGCTGCAAGGAACATACTTGTGCACATATCTTTTTTGTAGAATAATTATTTGTCTTTGGGTATATGGCCAGCAATGGGATTGCTGGGTCAAGTGGTAGTTCTAAGTTCTTTACGAAATCTCCAAACTGCTTTATGGAGTGGCTGAACCAATTTACATTCCCACCAACAGTGTATAAGTGTTGACTTTAGGGTTGGTTTGTTTGTTTTTGGCAGAGTCTTGCTTTGTCACCCAGGCTGGAGTGCAGTGGCACTATCTCAGCTCACTGAAGCCTCCGCATCCCAGGTTCAAGTGATTCTCCTGCCTCAGACTCTGAGTAACTGGGATTACAGGCATGCACTACCATGCCCAGCTAATTTTTGTATTTTTTTTTAGTAGAGATGGGGTTTCACCAAGTTGGCCACACTGGTCTCAAACTCCTGACCTCAAGTGATCTGCCTGCCTAGGTCTTCCAAAGAGCTAGGATTACAGACATGAGCCACCAAGCCTGGGCTAAAAGAAGATAATTGCTTTTGACGAGCAACTTATCCCTTAATATTACAAATTACTAAAATATATATTACTAATAACTGGTAAGTCATTTTTATCCTATGTTAATTTATTCTTCATTTAATTCCATTGTTCGTTGATTCATTTTCAATTTTGTGCTTCACTGTGACCTCTATTTTCTTTACTTTTTGTACTCTTTAAATCTATATTAGGTATTCACAGTACAGTCATGTAGAATTTCATTCCAAGTGGAGATAGATCTTTACATGTATTATAATTATGTGCCTCCCTTTCTCTATGTATATATATCCTCTCTAGCTGTATATAAAATTCTTTTTAAGAAACAGAACATTGGTTTATTCAGAAATACATCCTCTACAATTTAAAAGCTTTCAGGAGCCATTTTATATTTACAGACTATCTCAATTGTTTTGAGTGGCTTTTCAAAACAAGATACTATAGCTGGGATTTTTTTTTTCTAAAAGGCACCTAGAGTTAGAGAATTGGCACTCTGTGCTATTAAATCAAAACTCCTCCATCTGTTTCTTAATCTCCCTGCAACATGGAGCCCAAAGGTTTAAATAAACAGAGAGGCAAATATTTATCCATTTGGGCTAAATTTCTACTTGCCTTTCCTCTTTGAATATGGCGCATTATCACTGCGGTGTTGTCTTATATTAATCACATAAAGCCACATGTAGCTAAAATACAACTGCATTAACTTTAGAAAATGCCTGGAAGTGAAATGCATAGGAGAAATGATGCTAGAACAATACAATATGTTGGTTTAGATAGGCTTGCTTCAAATGTATTGCAGCATTTGGTCTGTAGTGTGGAAAAGGTGTACAAAAAAACCAGAAATTGACAGATTTTTTTATATTCCTTATAGAGACATCATAAAAGGGTAGCAGACATGGCTTAATTGCTTTACTGAGTTTTTGTTGTTAGTTGTTAACATTTAACTATCAAAATGCTTATGTGAAAACTCAGATTTCCAGCATTTTTATCATCAGATCTGATTACCATGGGCTATCTGCTGTCCCTTGGAGGATGTACCTCCAGTTTGCTATTGTCTCCCTTTGCCTGCTTCACTGATTTATATTACCTTCCTAACTTGTATTGAAGATGGAATTTGTGGCTCTGTAAGAACTTAATGGGCTCTGAAAGGTGCCACAGGAAACTTGACTCAATACAGTGAAGTATGGTGAGGCCTGTGACAGATTAACTCATTACAAAGCCACAATAAAATGCATTATACACACTGGTCAGCCAAGGCTTGGACTACTAGATAAATCTAAAGCATCAAAATTCATGAAAATCCTATAATATTAATAACAGATTTGCCCCACCTGACGTTCTTTTTCCCCTCGACAAAAGTATCAAAAACAAGATAAATTAAGAATTTTAGAGAACTTAGGTTTTTAGTATGTCAATAAATATTGGCTGTTTATCCAAAGGTCTAGAAATCCTTGACTGAAGTAGGTTTTTCCACCTACAACTGGGTCGTTTTAATACCTAAGGAAACTGCAAAATCCATCTATTCTTAACAGTCCTCTGAACCAAAAATGACTGATGGAGCAAAGACAAACTCCAAAAGCGTGCTCAAGAAAGGAAAGGAAATCCCTAAATCTAATCCCAAACCAGACTACTTCTAGAGAGTTCCTCCAATAAATAAAAGAAACAATATAAACTCCAACTTTCAAAGAAACTCTCATTTGTTTATTTTTACACCATCAGTGCAGTAGGAAATGTTAGTAAGAGATAACATTCTGGAGTCTTCCACAGTTACAGTCCTGTCTTAAATCTCAACATGATATGCAACTGTCAAGACCAAAATAGAACTTGAGCTAATGATAAGAGTATCTTTCCATCACAATAGCATTGATTTAGAGCTTAGTTGACATTTAGACAATTCTCTACCTTTAAGTGGCATTTATATTAATCCATCCTATGTTGCTGACAAAACAGCTCAGTCATAATGCATTGTCAGATATTTTTATCTCATGCAAGAGCTTGCTCTCATAAGCAATTATAATCTAATTAAAGTCATTAATGTTTATTCCTTTGGGAAATATAGTTATTCAGAAACAGCAGAATCATTTACGTTTTTCCATCTACTATATAATTCATATTTTGTTTCTCACTTTTAAGACTCTTCAGGAATTATTTTCCTGTCACCCTAAAATAGAAAAGTACCCTTTGGCAATGTTTTCAATACAGCTATTTGCAGTTAAATAGAATAAAAAATGAATAATGTGTTTATTAAGAGTATCAGGAGCAGAGATGCAACTTTTCTCATGTTATATTAGTGTTTCTGCTGAGCTACATGATATTAATGATTTTATAATATAAATAGTAGATTAAGTTTTGAAAAGTCATAACATCTACAGAAACATACCTGAACTAGAAATTCTTCCACATAGTGGCAATATCCTTTAAATCAACATAAAAATACAAATATGGTACAAACTTTTAAAATTTTATTTTCTTGGGAAGTGTTTCTATTTTTTAAAACTAGGATGCATTTTTGAATTGATATTATAACATTTCTATGAACACATTCTCCAATATACCTAGAGGGTCCTTAACTAAATAATACATGTATTAGAAAAGAAAAACAAGATAACAAAAATTTTTACACTGTTTACCTATCATTGCACAAGTCATATACGCTATTTCAAAGGACAAATAAGCATAAATGTTAATAGACAATAATGATACAAATTTCTGAGAGTTTACTGTGCCAGCCACTGGTTTAAATGTTTCATTCACCTCATAAAATCCTTACACCTTGTGAGGATTATCTTCTTTTCACAGGGGAAACTGGAGCACAGAAAGGTTAAGTAACTTGTCAAAAGTCAATAAACTAATAAATGATGGAGCCAGAATACAGTTGACTCTAGTGCCTGGACTTCTACTGACTTTTCCTATGCGATATTCTCCCTCCTAAATTTACAGCTTCTTTCTTTTCAAAGTTGTAGTTATTCAAGTGCTATCTATGAGTTTTGAACCTTCCTGACATTCATTGAATGACTGCTTCTGCAACACTACTGCAAAGTAGTTTTAAAAAGTACATATTCAGACACCATGCCTGCCACTTTAAAAACTGCATGGATCTAGGCTTGTCATTTAGACTAAGTCTCAGTTTTTCATTCATAAAATGGTACATACCTCACAGAGCTGTTTAGAAAATTAAACAAAGAATGCATGTAAAGCACTTCGCTAAATGTCTGGCTCATAGAAAGTACTGCATATATGTTAACTATCACTATTACTATGGCTTTAATGTTCAAGGGCATGCAGAAGGTACTCTTTTAAGGAGTCAAGAGACTTCCAGGAATCATCAGATAAAAACACAATTTCAAAAGACAGTATTTCCAAATGGTGTATAAGAATAATGGTGAATGTGAAATATTTTGTAGGAATTCTATAAAAATTTGTAAGAAAGTCCTAACACTTCCTTTAGAACTCTTTACTAAAAGCCAATAAGCAATACTTAGAAAACAAGGTCTTGAAATAACATCCCTATGATTATGTCCTCCCTGTCTATATGGCAAATATTTTAAAGAATATTTTATCCAAATTCACTATCCTTTTATCTATGAATGTTTGTGTTGGTGGTTCCCAAACTTTAAATTGCTGTAAAGATGATGACAATTTTAACCAAGTGAGGTACACTATTGATAGAAGGATTTCAAAAAGGTAGAGTTACTATGGTACTAGAGTTTTAGGTTTCAGGGCCCTTCATTTGCACAGGGTCCTTCCAAGACCCTGGGATGTTGGGTGGGAGATACATTTGGTTTGAGTTGAAAGTGCATTATTTATGTGGCTCACAGTCACTTCCCTATATAGTTAAGTTATTGCTGGCTCTCCTAGTATAGAAATGGATTCCAAGAATACTCCTAATGACCACTGTGGTGAGTTACCCAGCACTGTTTTGCAAAGATGAGAGACAGAGTCTTATCATGATATGAATATGTCTATGGCATTCAAAGCTGGAATTATGTAAGAAGAAATGAGATTGTGAATGTATGGAACCATAAGTTGGTCTGTGGAAAATAATTATAGAGATGTGTTGGCAGTTATTTAATAAAAATATGATTTCTCTGGATCTTTCACTGTTTGAGGGTTTTGTCCCAGGTTTTTAAGATATTCACTTGGTTCCTTTTTTCTAATTTTAAATAAATGTGGACTTTTATGCCTAGCTTTGCATGTTTAATTTTGTATCCTTTTCCATAAAAGAGCCCTAAACTGCAAAGGCTTCAAGTCTCACAAAACCTGGATCTACCCTAACCATAATGTGTCATAGAAGACTGATGATCCTATTTCCACACTTTTCCCAAACAGAGTTATCTATGGGGTCAAATAAAATCTTTCTCACTGCAAAAAAGTATAAATAAATAAATAAAATAAAATAAAAAAGTCTTCTATGAAAAAAAGTATAAGAGAATCAGAACCCAGCCAAATTAAAAATCCTCATTTGGGCACAGTATCTCAATGTCTGGCAGAAGGATCACTGGAGCCTGGAGGTCAAGGGTGGAGTGACCTGTGATCACTTCACTGCACTCCAGCCTGGGTGAGAGAGGGAGACCCTGTCTCAAAAAAAAAAAAATTAAATTTAAAAAGTTAAAAAAATAAAAACTCAATTATTGTTCTTCATAGGTCAATATGATGATGATCCATATATACATTAATTTCAGGATCTATTCACATAGTCAAGGTATGCAGTAATTTTATCTGAGCGGATACCTTTTAAATATGAAAGATATTAATCTAATTTCAAAATAAGTATTTCTGGAATATGCCTAGTACCTGAGAGAAAAGGTTGGCACAATTTAAACTTGATAAAGGCACTGAACTATACACATCCATGCATAAATACAAATATGAAAATCTTTCTTCAATTTTTCAATTTTCGGAATATCAAAGTAAGAATGGCTCCAATCCAGAATTTTCCAAAAGCATTAAATTCATTCTGGGAAAGGACTGCCCAAGTCTATACTAGCCTTCATTTACTGATCACTCTAAAATTTCATCTAAAAAGTTTTGGTCAATATTTGAAGTGATCCAAAATTTCTACCCTACTCAGGGAATCCCAAAAACTGGTATTCATCACCAAATACTTGTATAACATCCATTGAGTGTTTTGTTCCAGCCATTGTAAGCTACCTAAAAGCCCATCTTGATTTTACAGTAATTGACATAGCAAGTGAAATGATAATGAACTATTAGGTGCCATATGAAATGTGTGAAAATGTCACTGAATCAGTAGATGATATATTCATTTAAACTAACTCCTGGGACAGGGTTGGGGGAAGACATTGAATTCAGCATGATGAAAAGATTATAATTTATTAACTGTAATCAGAAAAGACCTTTTGCCCAGTAATTTTGGCATTTACTCATACTCTGACACAATAATAAAGAAAACCATAAAAAGAGATTCCCCAAAAGCTAAGTACTTCAATATTTGGCAAGTGGGGGCATTAGTCTTAAATTCTGCCATTAAACCGTTTTCCCCAAAAATCTGTTGACAGAGGATATTGGAATTACATAGTATTCTAGCTCCACCAAGTGACAGCTTTATATTGTTGCTGTGTTGCTGTTATCCATCTGTCAACCTCTGAGGGGTTCACTAACAAAATAATACATTTGATATACAACATGCTCATTCAGCTAGCCAAACTTGAGGAGATTTTTTTTCTATTCATTCATGATTCAAAAAAACTGCATTTGTACTTCTAAAATTCTCTTCTCAATTCAGCCTTCCTAAAATGTAGGTTTGAAATTGAAAATCATATATAATTTTGCAATTTATTATGTCATGTTCCATTTCAAGTTCATTATTACTTTTGTTGAGAAAATATGGGATATGATTTTATTATTCTACCCAGATATTTGTGTTTTAGAAATTAAAGTTTATGTAATTCAAAGTAGGCATCTTTCTTTAAAAATCTACAAAGAAAATAAGGAAAAATCATGGATATTTTTAAAGAACAGAAATTTATCTGGCTCAGAGTTCTTGTTTGTAAACTACAAAATAATAGGAGAGCTTTGCTGTCAAATAAAAGGCTACAGTATATTTATTTTAATAAAAGTAGCATATGTTCATTATGTGAAATAAACAATTAACATGACACAGGAATATATTTTTTAAAAAGAACAAAAAAATTTTAAATTATTCAAAATTTCTTCACCCAAAAGTATCCAATATTATATTCTATTGGATAACATCAAGTTATTTGCTTTACACATATTTACATATGTATCAGGGGTACAAAAATAGCATCATATAAGGTATTTTGTAGTATGTTTCTTTTTTCTTTTTCTTTTTTACATTTTCCTTTCTACATGCACAGCTGTGAGCTTTTCTCTTCATGAGGGTTATAATGTATAGTATTATATTACACAGCTGCATAGTATATCAAACTATGAACATATTCTTTTTGTATATCCAATGTCCTATTGTTAAACTTTTTTGTTGCTGCCAGTTTTCCTCTATGACAGGCAACTCTGAATATGCAATTTTGCATGATAAAGTTATACTAATATCAGATTAAACTACCTTTAAAGCAAAAAGCATTAACAAAAAAATTACTACTGCATGTTTGAAAGGGTCATTTCCCCAAAATAACACAAAAATTGTAACTTGTCTACATCTAAAGCATAATTTTAAAAGCAAAAACTGACAGAATCAAATAATGTTGATACTATATAATGAATTTATACAGGGAATTTTACATATATACGAAATTTTTTACAGTTTTTATTATTGCTGTGTAAAACTGTGTATTCTTACCCCAAAAATGGTAAAAATGTAGGAAATTTGAACAACTTAATTAACAAGCTTATTTCAATAACATACAGCATCCAGTAATGAAAAAATGCCTATACTTTTTAAGAGCCTGAAACATGTATAAAAATTAACCATTTGCTTGCTATAAAGCAGAATTCAGCAATTTTCAAATAATTCTTTTTATATGGACCATAATGCAATTTGATATTACAGAGATAATTTTTTTTTTATGTTGTGAAAGTATTTAATCACATAAAGAGAACTAACTCTGTTTTTATGGTTCATCTACCAGTCTCTTCTCAAACTCCTCTACCTCTTCACTCACCCTCACTCAGCCTAAACTTGTTTCCTATTTTACACTAAGGAAATCCAATCAATCAGAAGAGGTTTCTACAATTTACTATGACATTTACTCACCAGCCAGCTTCTCTGTCATATATGCTCCTCTCCTATTCCAATGGCTGGAATGTCTCCGTGAAGACCAAGCCCTTTCACTTGTATATTAGATCCCAGCTCTCTGTCCCATCCATTATGGAAGCTGCACATCATCCCAATCACACAAGAGGGCACTCTGACTGAGGAATGTTGTAAACTATTCCAAATCACCAGTCTTGAACAGGCATGGGCGTAAATACTCTTCATCTGTACAATACTACCTTTTTATGTCTATTTTATTTACATGATGTCTTTTCAGTATCCAAAACTTTAGCCAACAATTCTTGTGTTTCAGGAGTCAATGAAGCATGAGAAAACTTGCAATATTCTCCCTGATAACATTTTGTTCCTGTATGGTAAAACTTACAAGGATATTCATTATGCAAATACAGACAGTTTTCACCTCTGGTACAATACCCTTGTACATAAAACTTACACATTTCCTTTTTCTTCTCTATCTCTGCATCATGATCAAATTTACACTGGTCTCCCTTAATACATTTTCTTTCAAGAAAATATTTACAAATTTGTTTCCCCTTGCGGTCCACTGTATGTTGGTTGATGAATGCCTGACTCAAATGCTGCTGCTTCTCTTCAGGTTTACCATCCTCTTCCTGTGAATTTGATCCTTTGTTTCCAGTGCCAGGCCATTTTCGCTTCATTTTCTTCTGTTTGCCATTTTTGTGACCAGCTTTAAGATTTTTATTTTTTTGTTTAGCAGCCTGTGGGGTATCTTTTACTCCTTATTTCTTCATAGATTCTTCAGGTTGAGCAGCCTTTGCCATTTCTCTGGCTTGTATGTATTGCTGAAGCTCTTTGGCAAAATTATCTTCTCGTTCCTGATTGCAGATATCCTTATCACTATATATATATATCATAGTCCTTACTTCTTGATTTTCTATGCAGCGATCTTTTTGGTGATATTGTAGAGTTTCCAAAGTGTCTAAATTTTTTGGAAATTTGCTCGCACTCCAGTTTAGATTTCTCTTCTTGTGTTTCTTCAACTTCTGCATCATCTATTTCATCAACAATTCATACTTCCATACCATCCTTCACCCATCATTTTGGCAAAAGTCCAAGTGTCTTTTATGTATTGCAGTCGAGTTTTGAAGAATGGACTTCCAATATACTTTCAAACAGATAGCTGCCGTTGGGATTTTTACATGTGGCTATTTTTTTTTTTGTAATAAATTCTTATGTATTTTATAATGTATCAATTAGTTCCTGTTATTTTTCTTAGTAAATTATGTCATCTACAAGTAATTAGTGCCTTTGTCTCTTTCCAATATTTATAGGCCTTATTTTAGTCATTTTGAATGAGAAGCTTGGTGATAAAATCATGGGTCCTGGACGTAGCTTTTCCACTTACACTGTGCAATCTTGGCAGGTTATTTAGCCTCTCCGTGCCTCAGCTTTCCCATCTGTCTACAGAGATAATTTTTAATGCATTCAGAAATCTAAAATTTTTCTAAATATTTCAGACTAAAAGCAAATATCAAAATACAAATAAAATATGTAGAACTGAATTGTAAGGAAAATACTGCATTTGTATTTATTATCATTTAGGTTGTTAGAAAAGAAGAAAAGCTGAAGCATAATTTGTTGATTTTTCTACCTAAGATGTTAGAAAAACCACAAAAAATTAAAGCTAAAAAGAACAAAAATAAAATAATAATAGAAATTAATTAAATAAGGTTGAAAATATCAGAGAAAGAGAATCAGTGAACTGAAAGTTGACTCTTGGAAAGCACTAATAAATTTATAAACTTCAAGTAAGATTGATCAACAATAAAACAAAAAAGTCCTCAAAAAAATGTTAGAAATGAAAAATTTCTAACTTTTTTTTAATGTTAAAATTTCTCCAATGATGCATTTGTAATAACATCCAGATGTTATTACTTTATGCATCATTAGAGAACTTTTAAAAAGACCATTATGAGTAACTTTATTCCAATAAATGTATACACTCAGATGAAGTATTTAAATACACACACACACACACACACACACACACACACAATTGTAACCAAATTGAATTAAGGGGAATTTTTTTTTTTTTTTTTTTTTTTTTGAGACGGAGCCTTGCTCCATTGCCCAGGCTGGAATGGAGTGGCGTGATCTTGGCTCACTGCAACCTCTACCTCCTGGGTTCAAGCAATTCTCCTGCCTCAGCCTCCCAAGTAGCTGGGATTGCAGGTGTGCATCACCATGCCTGGCTAATTTTTTGTATTTTTTAGTAGAGACAGGGTTTCGCCATGTTGGCCAGGCTGGTCTTGAACTCTTGACCTCAGGTGATCCACCTGCCTCAGCCTCCCAAAGTGCTAGGATTACAGGCGCAAGCCGCCGTGCCCAGTCTCAAGGGGAATTTTTTTTTTAAATTAATTCGGTTAGTGAATTAAAGAAAATGAATCAGTAGTCCAAAATATTTTCACACACATAATAAAACACACCTACATATTTTAACAGATGAGTTGCACCCAAATGCCTAAGTATTTCTTGGACCAAGTTTATGTAAATTCTTACAGAGGCTAGAAAAAAGAGTATACATTTCTACTCATTTCATGAGGCTAATACAGCTCTGATACCAAAGACAGAGTAGAAGAAAAGACAGTTACTAGCCAATATCACTAGTAAACATGGATTTTTTAAATCCTAAATAAAACATTAGTAACCTCAATCCAGTAACTAACTTAAAAGTTAGCACAACATGACCAGATAATGTTTTCTCCTAATAATATAATGTTGGTTTCACACTAGACCCTATTAATACAATTTACCATATTCTCTTAAGGAGAAAAATCAGATGATTATCTCACTGCAATCAGAAAGCGTATTTCATTTACTCATTCATTCACTCAACAAATATTTACTGTTGCATACTACGTGCCATGCACTCTTCCAGGTGCTGGAAAAAAACTATCCCTGTCTCTAGTGAGCTTGTATTTCAACAAACAAACAGGGAAGATATATGATATAGCTGATTGTGTTACATGCTATGGAGAAAACCTAAACAAGGGAGAGCATTGCTGGGGTGCCCCGAAGGGGAAAGAGGTTGCCATTTTATGTAAGGTTGTCAGGAAAAACCTCCCTGATAAGATGACATCTGAAAAGACCTGGAAGAGGTGAAAGAACAAGCTGCAGACTTACATGGAATGACAAGACTTCAAGCAGAAGGCACAGCCAGGACTGGCTCTGGGCAGAGGCTGCCTGGAGCATTTGAAGAACCGTGTCCCTGGAGAAGACTGAATAGGGCCAATTAGAGGCATTAAGATCAGGTGACAGAGTTACATCAGAAAGTAGAAAATAAGATCAGATGCATAGGATTTTGTAAGAACTTTGGCTTCCACTGCAATGAAGATGGGATGCCACTAAAAGAATTTTTTAAAGTGGGCACGGTGTCTCATGCCTATAATCCCAGCACACTGAGAGGCCAAGGCAGGAGGATTACTTGAAGCCAGGAGTTTGAAACCAGCCTGGGCAACACAGCAACTTCCCATCTCTACAAAATTATTTAAAAATTAGCCAGATGTGATGGCATGAGCCTGTGTTCCCAGGTACTCTGGTGGCTGAGGTGGGAGAATCACTTGAGCCCAGGAGTTTGAGGCTGCAGGGAGTTACGATCACACCCCTGCACTCCAGCCTGGGTGACAGAGTGAGACCTTGTCTCAATTTAAAAAAAAAAAAAATTTTAAGAAAAAGAAGTGACAAGATGTAATTATTCTTTAATAGGATTACCCTGGGGACTGTATCAAAATAGAGATTGTAGGTGGGATGGGTGAAAGCAGGGTGACTAGGTAAATGCTCCTGCAATTCAGGCAAGAGATGATGGTGGCTTGAGCCAGGATGAGAAACTGAGGGAATAAGAACATGGAGACAGCTGACAGATTTGGTATGGGGTTGGAGAGAAAGAAAAGTCAAGGATGATTCCAAAAGACTGACCTGAGTAACCAAGAATATTCAATGTTCATTCATTATTTAATCATTTAAGTTTTAAAAAGAAAAAGGATACCCTTTTATCAAACTACAAAAATAAATGGATTGAGAGGGAACCTTCTCAGTTGACTAGAAAATTGCACACATTCTACCTCCTAAACCATGTGAAGAAATGAAGAGTTCTCAAGAAACTTAAAGCTAGGAGACTGAAATTTATAAGCACTAGTGAATGCCAGCAGGGACCATATTTTCCCAACCATCCATTATGGCTGCCCCACATCAGTCCCCACTGAGTAATGGTGTGTATTCCAAATGTTTTAAGTCCATTTTTTGGAACTCAGCATATACTATTCTCAAAGAAACAATGTTACAGACAATGTAGTAATAGAATAGCCCACATGAGTCTACTTAACCCATACTATCGATGAATTATATTGTTACTAACAGGCCCACAGAACCCAATCATCATCAACAGTATTGTTTGTCAGGGAACATTAATGCCAACTTCACCCCAAACACCATAGTGCTTGTTTCTCCTAATGTAGCTCTAGGAATGAGAAGGTAACATTTCCCCTACCCACTAACCAAAGCCACAGGAGTGAAATTCCGGTGACTCTAGAGCTTCTTGGAAGGAAAGTTAGGAAATAAAAAAGCATCCTACAGTTCCAGCCCTCCTTTACCCACTACCCGAACCAAACCTCCCCAGCTAGACAGTCTCAGACACAATCAGTGACAGCGAGGAAGAGTCCTGAGCATACCCAGAAGCTGCAATATCAGAACATTTTATCCATTCCCAGTATGCTTTGTGAAGAGATCCTATGGAAACCAGGCCTGGAAATGACTTCTCTGGTCAAGGTTCTCATCTAAGATAAATTTCTGAGTTCAGTAGTCAGTCAAGGGCTGTGTGAACTGTAGCAAATAAATATTACCAATAGGAGACTGGGGAATAATAAGACATTCCCTTACCTGAAGCAGAAGAGACTAGGAACACATTATTGGGCCAGGGAGGCCCATTGGCCTGTCATTCACAGCACAGGATTGTGGGTAAATTTACTTTCTCTAGATGCTCTATAACACCCTTGAGAGACAAGTGGGTGACGGTACAATCCCTCCCATTTTTCACCAAGGGTAATTGAAGCCCAGAAAGTGTAGGTGGCAGAGTTCCAGAAAGCTTTTCAAAAAGTAAGAAGCTAACCTTCCAAAGCCGGCCACTTTTCTTTCTAGGTGAAAAGTCTTGCACCAAGAACAAGTATTTCATGTTGAGACTTGCTAAAAAGTCTTCTTGGATTTGTTGATAAAGCATTGCTCAGGTCTCAGGGGCAGGAAAATAGCAATTTATAACTGTGACATTTTGCAAATGTTTCAACCCTCAGCATAGCTAATTATGCTTCCTAGGGCTTTTCCTAGACTTTTCTTGACTATTTGAATTAGTGATGAATTACTTGCATATTTCTTCTGATTACACATGAAATCAAATCTTCTTAGTTCTAGTGTTTTTCTCCTTCTACTTCTTTCCTAATTATCTGGACTAATCAGAAGGAATAGTGATATCTACTCTCATTTCTAAGAAATATGTGATACATAATTTTTATACACATGTCAGATTTACTAAATTCATCAAATTCATCTTCCAACTCTAGGAAAGACAGTCTTGCGATATACTTTATGTTCAAATTATCTTTATAAATTATATTTTATTATGTAAATCCATCTTTTCATCCCAAGTAGGATTTCTCAGAAATCTCCTTGAACTGAAAGAAGTAATAGTTACTGAAATACAGTATTTCAAAAAAAGATGACAAATACACAACGTAGAAAAGAGAAAAAATGGGCAGAATAGTAACAATAGAGGCCTCTTATTCTTGCGTTATCTAAGCCATAGAAATTCTAGTTACACTTTCATCTGGCATCTCAATTGAAGTTCTTTAAGGCATTCAGCATGTCAACCTTCTCAGAACATTTCTTTATCCTAAGGAAAAGAGTAATGCGCACTTCAGAAGTGTTCACTTTTTAAAAATTCATTTCTGAAAATAGATGCTAGTCTTCTCTGACTTCATTTGTAGTCAAGTGTAAAGTCCTTAATGCTCACTGTCGCCTGGTATAATTAGCTAGACAAGTAATTTAAAATAACACAAATGCCAAAGAAGAACAATAAGAAAACTGGTCATTTTCACTGGGTGAGTTATGGCTCCTAATGTCTCTGCTGTCATTTGGAATGTGTGAACCATGCTGGTAAATAAATGAAAAAGCCATAGGTGGCCACACAATCACAATGGTCAGTGGCAGGACAATGAATAAGGGAGAATAAGCTGGATCAGGGAACAAAGAAAGGGACTAGAGGCAAAATTAACTTCTTTCTTTCCATTAATCATAAGACTCTATGCCTCTTTCTTCCCTATGACATACAATTTCCCCCTAAATCTGAGAATATCTAAGAATAAAAAGTGCATTTTAGTCTAGAGTTACTTTGCCACCAACCAGAGGACCAGTCACCCACAGAAACAGGGGCTAACAGATTCTCACAGCTGCCCAGAGTCAGCAGCTATGAAAAAGAGAAGCCTGCTGGTTTTGCTGTCCTGTACAGGAGAGGGGCAGCTCCATTACAGATTCCTCCAAGGCAAATTGGAAGTGAGAATGAGTTGACTCCAGAGCTGCAGTGAGAATGGGTTGACTCCAAACAGAGCTGGGGAGAGAATATGCCAGGTACTAACGATAAGAGAGGAGAAAAGTAAAGTCACATGTAGCTTCAAAAATCTTGCCTACAAGAATCTTATTTCAAAATATATAGTTCAGTTTTTATTTTCTTAGTTTCTCTACCACTATTCTTTTTCATACAGTAGCCCACGTGTGTGTATATTAAATAAATGAATGGGATGTGGTCAGCTTCTCCCTAGTCACGCTTCAAATCTTTACTGATGATTTACTTAATGCTTACAGAAATTGTTCGGAGTCATAAAAACATTCAGTGATATAGATATGTCAAAGAATATTAATTTATGTGAAGAGATAGACACAGTATATTGCTAAATTAACAATACAGCACAACAGTATATTGCTAAATTAAAAACAACAGCACACAAAACATATTTATACTATGTTACTATTTTAGTTACAGTTACATATTCATTCATTCCTTCAAAGAGTATTTATTGAGCTTCCACTATATGTCTGTCACTATTAAATTCATAATGATCCTTTGCTCTTGAAGATTAAATGGGGAGGAAGTAGAGAAGCAAGTATGACAATAAATAATAGATAAAATAAAATAAATACACTCTATAGTCTGTTAGAAAAATCCTATAATCTGTTAAGAAAAGCACCATGAAGCAGGACAATGGGAATTGGAAGTAGGAATTGGAGGTGGAGATGAAATGTGGAAATGGGTTGCAGTTTTAAACAGAGCACTCAGGATAGGCAATTTTTAGAATGTGGGATTTGAGCACAGACTAGAGGGAGAGGAGGTTTGAGGGAGATCACCCGCCTTGGAAAAGACAGCCTGAGCAAAGGCCTAAAGGCGGGTGTGCCTGGGGTGCATAAGCAACAGCAGTGAGTTGAATGTGTCTAAAGAAGAGAAAACACGTGGGAGAAAAGAAAGTTAGAAAGGTACTAAGTGGATCAGATGATGTGGGTCCTTACATGACAAATGTAGTATTTTTATATTAATACTAAAAAGGCACAAGCTAAAATAATTTTCTTTTTTGCTGTTTTAGAATCACAAATAATTTATATTTTCATTGTTCTTTCTGTGTACTGGTTCAAAAATTAGGAAAAGAAGCTATCATAGGAAACAATTTTAATAAAATTTAGAATAAATTCAAGCTGTGCTAACCCCTCATTCTCTATCACTCCTATGAAGAGGGTACCCCTTAAAAGTTCAGGCTATGAGCATACACCTTGCAAGCCACAGTCTTTCTCCCCATAACACAGAAGATAAAAGAGTATCAATAGTTTCGTGCAACTTAAAGATCAGAGCTCCCCCACACTAGGGCTGCTGCTCGTTAGAGCCAGCATCTCTAGTGGTTTGATCTGACAGATTCAGTGCCCTGTCATCTAGGCCTGTGACAGTCCCACCTGACCAATTCCTGCCTTAGCTGCTCCACTCAACAAACACCGACTGAGCACATATTATCAGGAATATGATCTCTGCTGCTGTGGGTCCCAAATCTAAGAGACTATCTGCTAAACCAACAATTACAGTAAGCTGTAATAAAAGATATAATAAAGGTAAATAGAGGGTGTCCCCAAAAGAATAGCCTGAGCATGAAGTGAGAAGGATAAGAAAGCCTTCCAGGAAGGGAATGTCTGAGGTCAATCTAAAAGGATATATGGGAATGAGGCAGCAGGATGGGTGAGCAGGCAAGTTGGCAGAGAAGACGACTTCTGCAAAGGCACAAAAACAAAAGACAGACATGTCTGTTTCTCAGACATGAATGTGAATATAAATCACTGGAAGATGTTAAAATGTAGGTTTGGGTTCAGGAGGTTAGGGTGAGGCCTAAGATTTTGCATTTCTAACACGTTCTTAGGTGACGCCAACACTGCTGGCTGAAGGACAACGTCTGCTGGACAAGGACCACTCTTTGCAATACTGGAACTAGAGCAGTGTATTTCCAAACTTTGCTGTATATTGGAATGACCTGGAGACTTTTTAAAAGTACTGATGCCTGGATCCACCCTCAGACATTCAGATATAGTGGATCTGAAATGCAACTTGCATGTCAGCGTTTTTTGTTTTTTTTTTAATTGTACTTTGAGCTCTGGGGTACATGTGCACATCCTGCATCCTGCAGGATTGTTACATAGGTATATACATGCATGGTGGTTTGCTGTCTCCACCCCCCCTGCCCCACCATTGCTTACATCAGGCATTTCTCT
>PVKP010035302.1:7787-23539 GCA_004027715.1 Plecturocebus donacophilus | reverse complement strand
ACAGCATCATTCAAAACTGAGTAGTAATACTTGTGAGTATGCAAATTATAGTAGCTTTCTTAACTGCAAAAATCGAATTGCCTCACCCCAAGAAAAAAAACAGCTTTGTTGTTATTTATACATCTTTCTAATGATTTTATATGGTAATACTTGTGAGACCAAATTTTTCTTCATATGTCTACAAAATATCAATCATGACAGAAGTTATATGACATCCTTCAATTAATAACACCTAAAACTTAAAGAAAATAGGTCTATGTTTTAGATTTTTTTCTCTCTGACTCACTCTGAAGGAAGGCCCATAACTTCTCCATGTTTCTGGTTTTTCTTTAGTGTTTTGCAGGGAAAAAAATGGTATATACATATAAGGACAATTTGAAAAATGTTACACTAAATTCTGGAAATACAAACCCCAACCTTTAAAAAGGGAATAATTAAACTATTCAGAATTTGTGCTCTCAACTCTTAACCTATCCTCTGGAATGTTCAGTCAAGACTACTGCTGACATATCTAAAAAGCACATTTCAAAAATATTGCAACAGATTGATAGACATTATTTTTTGCCCACATTTTTCCAGGACTTATTGCAAATTCTAAAGGTTGGTTATTTAAAGCTTCCCCTATTCCATATTAATGTGTATTTTTATATTTGAAGGTATTGATTAAATTCTTGACTGTCCACTTGTCTTCACTGCTGTAATAGCAATGTTTAAGGCACATGCCCTGAGCTCTTAATCATTACAAATCTTACTTTGATTTTAACATATTCTTGAGCTACCTTTTCATGTACTTCAATGAAAAGGATAAATGCATCAAATATCAGATTGATTTCTGCACCCCTTTAAGCTGAAACTGTATTTGGAGGTGGCACAGGATACAAAATCCAAGTTATTTTGCAGTTCAGTCATATTGATACATTGTATCGGTAAATTATACTATTATTCTAATCATCAGCATCATCCTTATGTCACCATCTTGGTTAGAGTGTGGTATTGAAAATAAGTTAAAAGAATACAGCATGGACTACTGCCTAAGGCATACAGTTTATTTTTTAAACTTCTGATGACTCCAAAGAAAATTTATATTTATTTTCATCATAATTTTAGGAAAAATTCTTACACGTGATATTTCTCAGAACAAAATAAATATTCTTGTTTTTATTTTACAATATTTTTCAAATTTCATACCCATGTGTCAATAACTTACAACACAGATTGCCAAGACCTTATCATTACTGACAATGGGCCAGTGTTAGTTCAGTTAAGTTTAGAAAAGGTAAGCAATATAATTATCTAAGTTGTCACCATCATTACAGTCCATGGTTTTGTTGTTATTGTTACTGTTTTTTGTTATGGTTAAAAAAATGCTAAGCTGTTCTGAAGTGATTTCTTAAGAGGAAATGGCAAAAATTTGTTTATCTTTGGTTTTCTTTGCTGAAGGTGTCACTCAATGTCTAAAATCAGTGGTCCTAAATCATAATGATTATATTGGTGCTCACTCCTATTTTACCCATCCAGACTCACTTGATCATTTACAGCTCAAACAAGCAGTACACTTTCTTATGCACATAAACCACATTTCATTAAATTGACAGAGGTCATGTTTATTTATATAGAACGCTATATATATATTTTTTGAGATAGATTTTGGCTCTTGTTGCCCAGACTGGAGTGCAGTGGCATGATCTCAGCTCACTGCAAACTTTGCCTCCCGGGTTCAGGTGATTCTCCTGCCTTAGCCTCCCAAATAGTTGGGACTACAGGCGTGTGCCACCATGTCCAGCTAATTTTTGTATTTTTAGTAGCGAAGGAATTTCACCACATTGGCCAGGATGGTCTTGACCTCTTGACTTCATGATCTGCCTACCTTGGCCTCCCAAAGTGTTGGGATTACAGGCATGAGCCACTGTGCCTTGCCTAACATAGAATGCTATTTATTCATTTGCTGGAGCCATATCAAATCAGCTCATTTTTTATTACACTTAACGTTTACAGATTATGCAATAGAGAGAAAACTCTAGAAATAGAGTTAGCAAACTAAACTCCGCAAATGCAATCCAGTCTATGGCCTGTTTTCTACAGCACATGAACTAACCTGGTTTTAACATTTTTAAAGAGTTGTAAAAAGCAAGTAAGGACAAAACAAAACACAGTGAATAATACACACAAGAGACTTTAGGTGGCTTGCAGAGCCAAAATTATGTACTATATGGCCCTTTAGTGAAAAAAATGCTGACCTCTGCTTTAAATAGTAGGGTATTTTTCTGTCATAAACTCATTTGTAAAGATATTATTTATTTTAAAAAATTTTAGATTCAGAGAAAAATCGAGACAAGGTACAGAAATTTCCCATATACCAAAATCCCACTCTTGCATAGCCTCCCAAATTAACATCCCCCACCAGATATATGATGAACCTACATTACCACCACATGATCAACCCACACCCATTGTAATTTACATTAGGGTTCACTCTTGGTCCTGTACATTCTATGGGTTTGGACAAAGGTATAATGGCATGCATCCATTGTTAAAGCCTCATACAGAGTATTTTCACTGTCCTAAAAATTCCTCTCTATTCCTTGTTTTCATCTCCCTCTTCTTTCTAATTAATCCTTGGCAACCACTGCTCTTTTTACTGTTTCCATAGTTGTATCTTTTCCAAACAGTATGCAGTTCTTTTTCAGATTGGCTGCTTTCACTTAGTAATATGCATTTAATTTCCTTCTTGTATTTTCATGATTTCATAGTTCATTTTTAGCACTGAGTAATATTCCATTTTCTGGTTGTACCAAAGTTTATTTATCCATTCATCTACTACAGGACATCTTTTTGCTTCCAAGTTTTGACAATTATGAATAAAACAACTATAAACATGTTTGTGCAGGTTTTTATGTGAACATAAGTTTTAAGTTCATTCGAGTAAATACCAAGGAGTGTGATTATTAGATCTTATGTTAAAAATACGTTAAGTTTTGTGAGAAACTGTCAAACTGCACAGACTGGTTGTCTTGTGTGTGGTTTTATTGTTTTACTTTGTTTTTAATTACCCTCAAGTTTTTTGATGACTACTAACTGGTTTGGAAAGAAAACAACCAAAAGTCCTTTCTGTCTCTTCCACTAAAAAGATGAGTGAAGAGAAAATTTTCAGCACCTAGTTATTTGTATTTTTTTTCAAATATATTTTTCCTGGTCTTATCTTGTCTACCTTTAAGTTCCCATAAGCAAGGTGTACACAGATGGACTATTCTGCTATCTATCTATCTATCTATCTATCTACCTACCTACCTATCTATATCAGCTACCTTCTATATATCTATCTTCTATATATCTAATCTATCATCTATCTACCTATCTACTAATCTATGTGTCAATCATCTATCTCTCTATCAGTCATCTCTCTATCTGTTATCTAACTTTCTATCACCTGTCCATGTGCCTATCTTATCTATCTATCTAATCAACTCTGTCAATCATCTATCTACCTGTCATCTACCTATCTGTCTACCCATCTATCATCTGTCCATCTAGATATCTATTCATTTAATCTATCTGTGTATGTGTGTGTGTGTGTGTGTGAGTGTGTGTGCATGTGTGTGTGTGTGCATGCATGCATTTGTGTATTTTGGGAAGCAAAAAAATGTACATCTCCTCTCATTCAAATTGTTTACTCTATGTAAATATTTTGATTACTTGAGAATAAGAAACAGAGAAATCTTCCTTTTTCAAATGAGTGTTCTTTTTATCAAATTTTTTTTCTTGATTTTTTTTTGGAGATACTAGTACCACAGAATAGGCTTAATAGCTCTACAGTAAATATTTTGCTGAGTAGTTGGCACTATACCATAGAAGGCATCATGTGCCAAGAACGTGAACATCCTTATGTGGAACTACAGTAAAGAAGATATATAGAATAACAATAATATCTCTAAGTTGTGCTCTTAAAATTGATTTGCATGTGTTATTTTATTTATTCCTCACAACACTCCTGCAAGTACTATTAAGCTTATTTAATGTGTAAAGAAATCAAAATAAAGTGGTATAACTGCCATAAGTATTAACTCTTCAAAACAAGCAAACAAAAACCTGGGAATAAATGATGAAAAATACAAAACATAAATGAAGAAATGAAGAAATCTTGATCATTTTGAAAAAAAGGAATTTCAGAAGTTGTCAGCTGAACTCCTCTGGCATAACATTTCTTGCTGATATAATTCAAGGCTCATTAGGACTAAAAAGTAAATAAAGCAGAAAATCTATTCAAGACACTGAAATCATATATAGGCCAGAAGAATTGTACTTTGCCTACTAGTACAGCATCTTAGGCCAATTTCCCTAGGAAATGAACTGTGAGGCAGAGATTTGCAAGCCAGTTAGTCACTTAGAGTACTCTTAAAAACAATGCATGTAAGAGGGTAAGTGGAAAAGATTAGGAGAGGAGACATTGATTTGTGACTTAGTAGTACCAGAAGACTCAGCCAATTTCACCAGGAACTCTGGAGCTGAGATGATGCCTCAAATTGCTGAGAATTTAAATAAGAAGGGCAGGCAACTGTATTAGTTCATTTTCATGTTGCTGTTAAGAACATACCCAAGACTGGGAAATGTAGAAAAGAAAGAAGTTTAAGGTACTCACAGTTTCATGTGGCTGGAGAGGTCTCACAATCATTGCTGAAAATGAAAGACACATATCACATGGCAGTAGACAATAAAAAATAGCTTGTACAGGGAAACTCCCCTTTTAAAAACCATCAGATTTCAGGAGACTTATTCACTGTCATGAGAATAGCACTGGAAAGACCCGCCCCTATGATTCCATTATTTCCCACTGTGTCCATCCCACAACATGTGGGAATTATGGGAGCTATAGTTCAAGATGAGAATTGGGTGGGGACACAGCTAAACCACATCAGCCACTGTACTCTGCGTGAATGAATCAGTAGGTGTACTTCTGTTTAGCTGTGATGTAATTTGGCTTGTTTGTCCCTTCCAAATCTCATGTTGGAATGTGATCCCCATTGTTGGAAGTAAGGCTTGGTGTAAGGTGTTTGGGTTATTCAGGTGGATTCCTCATGAATGGCTTGGTTCCCTCACCTCAGTAATGGGTGACTTCTCATTCTATGGGTTACCATGAAATCCGATTGTTTAAAAAAAATAATAATGGGCATCTCTTGCTCTCTCTCTGTCTTTCCATGTGTCATGTCTGCTCCTCTTTTTGCTTTAAACCATGAGTAAAAGCTGCCTGAGGCCTCTGGAGAAGCTGAGCAGATGTTGGAACCATGAGCCAAGTAAACCTCATTTCTAAGCCTTGGCAGTTTTTTTTATAGCAATGCAAAATGAACTAATGTGAGCTCGTTAAGGGCTGTAACCTTATCTCCACTGAAGGTCAAATTCCACAGAAGGGCTCAACTGATTATTATCAGCAAACAAGAGTGTGGCTGGGAATGAGCACCATATTTCTAAAGGGGAGACTAGGTTGTTAGACTACAGCACACAAAACAGTCTACTCTTTGCTCTGTTCAAATCTTCTCTATTCACATAGTAATTTTATGCCACCTGAAAACAGTTTCTTAAGATTCTGGAGTTTTGTCATTGCAGATTTTTATTTTCCCTCTAGAGAATCATAAACTAGAAAAATTCGTGACAAAAATAAGGCACTGGTGATAAGGCTGCGCCTGTTGTTTATCACTTATTTCCTCCTCACCTCTTTTAACCATTCTAAATTTCTCTTAAATTTGGCCTGTGCCTTTGCAGATTTAGGCAGCTCACCTATTGCGGTGATCAAGGCCCTCATGCTTGAGGGGTGTGAGTCATAGGATAACATGAATGATGAAGAAGCTGAGGGAAGTGGTAGCAATAAAAGGTCATGATTCCTTGTGCAGTTACAGATCTGAGCCAGTATTTAGATACAGAAACCTTTGAGGGGAGGCTTGATCCACACAAGAAAAGGGAAAAAAAAGCCCTGGAACAACAAAAGATTCTTGGTAATGAATCTCATCATTTTTTTCCTAAGGAGAACTACAACTGTGATTTAAGTAACACTGAGGAGAGAATATCTAAATACATTGAGAAAGTCATAACACAAAACCATGTATGGAAGATGCTCAGAAAACTTATAGCAATATATTTTGTGTTAATAGCATATGTAAGAAATGTATGACAGCACTAAACCAAAATATGGAAAAGAGAAATTGGGAATGCACTATTGTAAGGTCCATATTTCATATGAATTGTGTCCTTCCATTTACCTTCTATTACTTTTTCTTTTTCTTGAGTTATGGCAATGGTAAGTAGAGAGATGTAAAATAAAATAATTAAAATGTAACAAAGACAAATCAAGATAGAAAAAAAGTGGGAAATTATTAATTACTCTGGGATACATATCCTTTTTGTCATATTGTAAAAAGTAAAAATAGTTGTCAATTTCTGAACATTTATTCTCATTAATACTGTATAACAATCAAGTCGTACCTACATGATTAATTATACTTCACTATAATAATTCAGCACAGGCATCAACTCTTGTCTAATACATATCCTCTACTTATTGTACAATGCTGTGTCATTTTTTCTTTAATATTTCATTTCTTAGTGAAGTCTTTTCAATGCATTATTCTCTTTATGTTGCTTGAAACAAAAATTATTCTGAAAAATTTTCTTAAGATGAACATAATTTTAAGAGTTACTACGTTAGCCTTATGCAATCAAACACATGATAATATACGTTCTTCCAGATTTACTGATGTGCATTCCAAATCAAAATTTAACCAAATGCTTTAAATGTGCTTTGGAAAGAGGTGAAATACAAAGTCAACAAAATTATAAGTATCCATAATCTATCATACTCTATTAAAATATTTATTGGAACACTATCAAAATTCCATACCAAAATATCTATGACATAAAGTGTGCTTTAAAAGATGTGAACATTTATGAACTAAGAAAATGCAGTGCCTTATTTACAAATATATATATATATATATCTCCAAGGTGATTCCCTCTCCAGGGGGACATCCAGTGCCCCTCTCAGGAAAGTAGTAACATGGAATAGAATCTGGCATGCCTAAGGTCTTTGGGGAATGGGGATGCTTATTTCCTCTGCCTTCCTTGGCTGTCTACATGGATACTCATGTGTCATCCCTTCAGGATAGATTCTCGTGCACATACTGAAGGGTTGTCTTTTTTGACATAGGCCAGAGGTATTGATGTGCAGCAGGTTTCTTTAGTCAACAACTATGAACTTCCCACCAGCAGGGAAAACTATAACCACAGAATCGGTCAAGGTAGACGGTTTGGCCATAAGGGTCTGGCTATTAACATGGTGACAGGAGAAAACAAGCAGACTCTTTGAGACATAGAGACCTTCTACAACACCTCCATTGAGGAAATGCCCCTCAATGTTGCTGACCTCATCTGAGGGACTGTCCTGCCACCTAGCCCCAGCCAGAGTTCAGTCTTGGGGGGTGCTGAGGCGCAGCAGGAGCGGGGAGGGAAGGCAACTAAGGGATGAACATCTTATCACTTATTTTCTTTGACTGAATGTCACTTTTTGAGGCAAAAAAAACCCCACCATATTCTGGAGCTTATAAATATGTATTTAATTTAACCCTTAACAAGGCAAATGACTCATACATAATACATAAAATATATTTAAGAGCAACATTTATTCATAAATTAAACTAATTGTCAGTATTAAAAGGAATAACACTTGTTTTGATTTGCTAGAACTTTACAAGGTATCGTAGGATTTTTAAAAATATAAATACATATCTCAAATTCTTCAAAATAATTTCGTGCACACTAAACCCATATCAACATTATAATAATGGATTGTCAACCAACAGAGCTTAGGAAAACATTACTGGTAAATATCAATATAAGTATCAACTTTCTGATGCTAGGTCCAAAGTTAGATATCTTTTTATTAATAATCTGAAACAAAGAAGATATTTTTAATAAAATATTACTTACTAAATTTATAAAATAGGTATTTAGAGTGGAAGTTTATGTAATATATTACAAAGTAAAAAGACCAAAGAAATATATTTTACAGTGATAAAGGTATAATCATTTAAAGTGGAACCTATGGAATTAGAAAGTAAAGCTTCTGTGGAAAAATAATCAGAAGCATGCTATCAGTGAGATGGGTTGCTTAGGAAAATAGAATTTATTGAACTCTATTATGGCTGCTGTTGAACTGTAAATTAAATGAGTGAGCATTGTGCCATGGCCAGGAAACATCAATACATGTGTGACTCAGTCTTCAGAGTTTGTGTCTCATTATAGAAGGCATTTCTATTTCTTTTCAAGTGTTCCTGGTGAGAGCTAAATTACATATAAAAAAAACAGAAGCTGTTATGATCATGAAATATAAACAGCATTAAACAGCTTTACAATAAATGAATCTAACAAAGCTTGATCTCACAGAAGTAGGTAGTAGAATGGTGGTTACCAGAGGCTGGGATGGTTGTTGGGTGAATGGAGATATTGGGTAAAGGATGTATAATTACAGTTAGGAGGAAGAGTTCACGAGATCTATGGCACAACATGGTGACTATAGTTAATGACGATGTATTATTTTCTGGAAAAATGCAGAGTGAATGTTAAATGTTTTCACCATAAAAATGATAGCTATCTGAGTTAATACATTTTTTAATTAGCTGAATTTAACCTTTCCACAGTGTATGTATATTTAGAACCATCATATTATACATAATATATGCATACATTTCTGTCAATTAAAAAATTTAAAAAGAGAAATACATAGCACATAACCAAGGAAGAAATAATGTATTACAATGATTTTGAAAGATGATTAATTTTGCCTGAGCAAAATCTTCACAGTAACATTTTTAGATATTAAAAACTAGTAGGCATTTCAGTGTTTGATTTGAGCACTTTTAGTATTACAAAGTAAGTAAATATTGTCTTCTCATTTATTATTTACTTGAACATTAAAAATAATTTTGAGGTGCCCCAAACATTCACTTTTTATGGTTGATTTAGAAACACTTAACAAGGTGGACTAAAATAATTCTGCTAGTTGACACAGCTTGAGAAAATATAAATGAACTATTAGGAATCCTAAGTGATGTGACTTTCTTAAACTCTTCATCTGTTTTTTCACTGGAGTGCCTTCTTACCAGAAAGAATAAACATATATTTTCCCCAGTGTAAGCTCTTCCCCTAATTTTACTGATTCAAAATGTTAGCTAATTTTTAGTATGCCTTTAGGTTATCTTTTTCACTAATAGTTTCTTAGTTGTTGCAAGCAAAATAGAGCAGATCAATGGCTCAAAAAAAGAACTAATCCTGATGTAGTATAATTCTTGTTAGAATATTAAGAAATAACTTGCTTTTTTCTTCATAGAGGCACAAAGAAGCAATGTAAATTTAACATAATTTCATTTTAGTCTTTAGCAATATTTTAATACAATGATACCACCTAATCAATTGAAAATGTCTGACTATGCATACAATTACTCCATTTCCAGATCTATGACCTTATTCTCTGTCTATTGACTTTGCTAGAAATGCCCTTAATTGTTTTTCAAGGAGCAATTCCAATTCACAGCCAAATAATACATTTGAATTAATAGTCAAATTAAAGATTATAAAATTAAAATGATGTTTGACATGTAGAGATCGTATCAAAATTTATCTCAATGAAAATTTAGCACAAACCACTTACAGTATTTTTTCAAGTTAAAATAAAATCTGAAAGTTATTAATAGTAAGTGTTGATTAAATTAGCAAAGCTACACTTCGATTTCTGTGTGAATAAAATATATTACAAAGACTCTTTTTTCCTCTGTGAGTATGAAACATTTTTCCAAGGTCTATTTATTAGAAAAGTTAATCAAGATGAAAGTAAGGTGACTTCAGTTTGGTCACAAATGCAAGACATCTCATTTTCAGAGCTAAATAGGAGTGAACTGTCCTAAGTGTGAAAAGCTATTTTTCAACTAAAATAGGAAAAGATCAGATCAGACCACCTGTGACTATTATCCATATCTAGCACAAATAGCCCTGGTGAGAGAACAAAATTAGTTCATTTTCTTCTTGAGAACAAGGTATATTTGCCAGAGAAGTTTTGTTGTTTCTCTCTGCCTCTCACAGACAAATAGAAATAATAACCAGATTCTCCCCAGACTGATAGTAAGGTTAGACACTAAAGATCCGACATACCTCCTTCTGATTCATAAACTTACAGTCAATTCATTGTTACAAAAAGGGAATCTTTAAAATAAATAGCATAGGTATGAAATGTTTGTTTTTCAATTGGAAGTTTCTGTATTTATATATATATATACACAATATGTATTTATATATATGTGTGTACATATATAAATATATCTACTTATATGTATATATGTATATTTATTCTTATGTATGTTATATGAAATAAAGATTTTACAGTTGCAATTTACAAAGTTATAATTTTTACATAGATTATTTATTTACATTCATATTTGACCAAATAGATGTATTGAATATATAAAATAATGTAACTGACATGTCTTAATGTGTTTTTAGTATTTGGTACCTTTAATATAATCATTCAGTAGCAAAAAATCATAGTTTTTGAAATATAGATTTTAAATAAACTTTCTGATTTTTCCTAAGCATTCATATTTAGAAGGGGATTCTTTGATCTTTGTGTGCTCCTAGAGAAGTAATTTTACCTTTCTGAGTATAATTTTCCTAATGACTAAAGTCAGCATGTCACAACATTTGCCTTCTGTGATTACTTCTATAGTTCTCTAATTCTCTAATTCAATGAATTATTTAAGCATCGTATATGTGTTAACTTTACATATTCATGCTCTTTGTCCTTCAAGTTCAAACTTTCCTTTATTTAAGGTTTTTGACCATCTATCATGTATTAGAGTCTACGGTGGACAGAGAAGGCAAAAATATATTAAATTTATTTTATCAACATAAAATATACAATTAAATTATTGTGCTAATATATCTTGAAACTGTCTTAAAGATGACTCTGAACAATTTTATTGCAATAAAAATAAATAACTTGAGTCAAAAAGATGCTAGAAAATTAATAAAAGTGCACATAGTTATTTTTTTGCCCTAACCCCTATCTCTCCTATACCTTGTAACCTTCATAGCCCCTGCTAACCACCATTCTACTCTGCTTCTATGAGTTTAATTTTTTTAAGATTCCATATATAAGTGAGATTATACAGTGTTTGTCTTTGTATGCCTAATTTTTTTCACTTAACATAATATGCTCTAGGTTCATTAAATTGCACATAGTTCTTTGTGAAGAAGTAATTCTCCCACATTTCTTAGAATTTTTGTTTTATTTTTTAAAAGTTTGTTGTATTTTGTTTTGATAACACATATATTGTATACTCATTTAAAAATACACACTCACTTAACAATATACACTTAGTGGAAGCTTGAAAAACAGAAAAGGGTAAAAAAATCACTGTTAGTATTTTGTTACATTTACACATCTTTTAACTATGTACTTAATATATTATTTTAGACTTTACTTAGCATTATAAGTAATTTCCAAGTTCAGTTTTTGAAAGCCGTAATCTGAATGCTTTCATAATATGCTATAATAAGACAAAATATAATATTTTTGCATGCTGAATGTAATATTAATTCCCATTTATTTCATGTTAGTAGAAGACTAGAAATAAATATCTTTATTCATGTAATATTCATATGTAATTTAAGTATCTGAATTGCAATATATTTTTTCTTACACTTTTAGTTATCAAAAAAGTGATAAGAATATTTATGATGAATTATATTTTCTCATTACTCATTATTTCCTATTGATACATTTCATTTTGCAAGAGTCTCCAATTTTTGTCAAACTATCTCCTGAAAGCTACAAATGTTTGCCTATACAATTTACAATTTCCTTCTCAATTCATATGATTACCAATTTCTCTAATATACCCTTGTAACCGAAAAAAAAATAAAATTATTTTTACAAAAACAAAAACTGTCATTTATATGTATTTCTTTAAATATCTTCACTGGTTTTTTATTTATTGGAGTAGGAAATATGACTCTTCTGACTGCTCAGAATGCTCTCATAGCTTGCCTTTCCTAGTTCTTCATGGATTTCTCCAAGAATTATATTACATTTACAGAGGCCAAAGAATCACATTTTTTAAAATAATTACATATCTATGCTTTTGATACCCTCCTGCTAATCTGAGTGTCCACATCTGCCCAAACCCATCAGGAAAAGCAGCCTTTTCTTATTGGAATTCCTGTGGCATTCACTGATACCACTATGCATTTAATGCCTACTTATATCAAAATTCTTTTTAGTTTTTAAGTAAAATTTTAGTTTTACTCTTTATACACTAGCTCATATGATGCTCTTTGGAAATGAGGGCTTTATATGACCCTATTTCTGTCACAATAGCTGTGGTAGTGTATAACATGTAGCAGATGCTTGATAAAATAATTGTTTTTATACTCACTAATTGTTTAATTCACCTACACAAAAGGTTGTGTTTATATACAATGATGTGTAATAGAAAGGATATTAGTCAACAGTATGAACAAATATACTTTTAACTTTGTTCCACATTAGTCATCACAGATATTTCTCATAATTTTATTAAACAGTGAATAGATCCATGTGAAATAAATTGAAGGCACACTTAAAAATTTTTACTTATAGAAACATAGAATAAATTTACATATTTGATTTTATATCTAACATAGAAAAAAATCTCTGAAATTGCTGTAAGAAGCCCTTTTTCTAGGTCAACCTCTGTCTTTCATAAGCTAGGGATTCAACTCATGTCACTGAGACTGCTTTATCATCTTTAGAAAAAAAGGCTATTTCTCATGGTTATTCTGGGAATAAATTAAATAATGAGCATTATAACACTTTAAAAATTGTCCAATATCCATTAAACATCAACCAATATTTTTCCTTGTACTTGTTCTTCTACCATGTTCAGTATTATTCTACATGTTCCTAATAATACACTTAAAAATTAGTTACATTTGTGTTCATAATATAGACTAATTATCAGAGACAATTACATAAAAAATCTATAATTTTTTTTTTTAGAAAAAGAGAGAAAAGGAGAAAGAAAGAAAGAAACAGCAAAAGAAAGAAAAAAAGGAATGAAAGAGAGAAAGAAAGAGGAAGAGAAAGAGGGAGAGAGAATGGGATTCTTGTTTTATTGCCCAGGCTAGAATACAGTCTAAAAATGGGTATTAAAAACCTCTTTTATGCCAATAATTGTGTTTAACAATGGAGACAGGAAGGAATAGGGGATGAAAATAACAAATACGCAGCCAATCAATATTTTATTTAAACCTGTGAAATGCTATGCAATTGCTGGGGAGTGATTTACTTCCAACTATGTGGTCACTTTTAAAATAGGGGTAATGTGATACTGAGAAAAATGTATGTTTTGTGGATTTGGGGAGGAGAGTTCTGTAAATATTTGTTAAGTTTGCTTGTGATCAATGAGATAGAAAATTAACAAGGATATCCAGGACTTGAACTCAGACCTGGAACAAAGAAACAGTGTACTGTTAAATAATCAATTGGACAAAGAATAAATCCAAGAGAAATCAGAACATATTTTGAGATGAATGAAAACAAAAACTCCACATCACAAAACTTAAGGAATGCAGCTAATACAGTGTGTAAAGGGAAATTTATAGGTGTAAATTCTTAGGTTAGAACAGAAGAAAGATCTCATTCAATAACCTAACTTTCCATCTAAAGAAACTAGAAAAAAAAGAGCAAACTGAAATCAAAGCATGTAAAGCCAGGATATAATAAATGTTAGAGTAAATAAATAAAATAGCAAGCAGAAAAACAATAGAGAAAATAAAACCAAAAGTTATTTGAAAAGATCAACAAAATCGATAGCTTATCTAGACTGATCAAGAAAAAAAGAACTAAAAAATATGGTAAATACCCTAAGTAAATAACAATAACAACAAAAAAACCAAACCTTTAGGTAATCTTGTAAAGATGAAAAACCATCAGCAAACATTAAACTTAGTGGTGAAAGTCTTAAAGCTTTTCTCCTAAGATGAGGAAAAAGACAAGAAAGGATGCCTGCTATTGCTTTTTCTATTCAACATTGTACTGGAGGTTCTAGCCAGGATAATTGAATGAAAAACAAAACAAGGCAAAACAAAGAAAAGAAATAAAAAGCATCTAGACTGGAATGAAAAAAGCAAAACTGTATTTTTTGCAGATAATCTTGTATGTAAAAAGTCTAAGGAATCCACAACAACAACAAACCTGCTGGAGTTAACAATTTAGTTCACGAAAGATACAAGATCAATGTACAAAAGTTGGTTATATTTAGAAATACTAGCAATGGGTAGCCTGAAATAAAATTAAGAAACTAGTTTTATTTATACAGCACTGAAAAACAAAGTAAGAATGAAACAAAAGAAATGTAAGACTACAAAATATTATTGAAAAGTGATTAAGACCTAAATAAATGGATACACATCAAGTACTCATTGAATGGAGAAAAACTGTTAAGATGATAGTACTCCACAAATTGATCTACAGAGTCAACTCAATTCCTATCAAAATCCTAGCTTCTCTTTTTGAAGAAATTGACTTACTGATCATAAAATTTGTTTGAAAAACCAAGGGACTCTGAATAACTAAAACAGTCTTGAAGAATAATGAAGTTGCAGAGTCCACACTTTATTATTTCAAAGCTTACAATAAAGCTATAGTGGTTAAAATAGTGTAGAAGTAGAATAAGGATAGACATGTAGATCAATGGAATAGAATTGAGGGTCCAGAAGTAAATCCATACATTTGAGGTCAGTTGATTTTCCACCAGGGCACCAAGACCATCCAGTGGAAAAGAACAGTCTCTTCAGCAAGCAGTGCTGGACAAGTGGAGATCCATATGCAAATGAATGAAGTCAGATCTCTTCTTCACATCACACAGAAAAATTAACCTCAGATGGAAGAAATATCTAAGTGATCTAAGTGAAGATCCCGAACTATACTCTTAGACAAAAACATGGGTGTGAATTTTTTTTTTTTGGGGGTGTGAATTTTTATGCTATTGCATTAGTAATTATTTCTTTTTTTCCCCTTCCTTTTTTGTGGGTCACGAAAACTAGAGGGGTTTAGCATTGTCTTATTGCTTTTCCCCATGTCAGACAAGGCCCTGATAAAGCAGTCTTTCTTTAGGGCAGGCCTTTTACACAGAGAACAGAATGCTCTGGGCATACTTCAAAATGGTTGCTATTACCCACTCACTCTCTCTGTCCCCCAGTTAGGGCATATTTTGAAACGGTTGCTTTTCCCTTTTCCTCGCCTAAAAAGCCTGAGGAAATTTTCTTAAGCCTTCATCATGAGAACCTGGTAGGGTTCCTGGAAGTAAAATTCATGAAAGTATAAGGGGTCCCCAAAACAGGACTCCAGCAAGTTTTTAACTCTCAAGCTAGTCCACAGTCAGTCACCAGTAATTTATTGATTGCCATTTAAGTGTTCCTACCAATTACTGGCTCTAGTGGCTTCTGCTGTCAGGTAAACTGTGATTTTCTGTAGTCACCCATCTCTCTAGTTTTTGAGCAAGTGGTTTGCCCTGTAACCTCTATTCTCTGACAGATCTATGAAAAGTTGTTGATTTTCAGTTTGATTATCTTTTTTCCTGTTGTGAAGATGGGAGTGATGACTTCCAAGTTCTCTACATGCTGAAGTGGGAACAGAAAGACCTAATTAACTTCTTAAGAAACTGCCAAACTCTTTT
>PVKP010035301.1:0-23433 GCA_004027715.1 Plecturocebus donacophilus | reverse complement strand
AACGAGATAGAAAATCAACAAGGATACCCAGGACTTGAACTCAGACCTGGAACAACTAGACTTAACAAATATTTACAGAACTCTCCTCCCACAAATCCACAAAACATACATTTTTCTCAGCATCACATTATACCTATTTTAAAAGTGACCACATAATTGGAAGTAAATCACTCCCCAGCAATTGCATAGCATTTCACAGCTTTAAATAAAATATTGGTTGGCTGCTTATTTGTTATTTTCATCCCCTATTCTTTCCTGTCTCCATTGTTAAACACAATTATTGGCATAAAAGAGGTTTTTAATACCCATTTTTAGACTGTATTCTAGCCTGAGCAATAAAACAAGAATCCCATTCTCTCTCCTTCTTTCTCTCTTCCATTCTTTTTTTTTCTTTCTTTTGCTGTTTCTTTCTTCCTCCTTTTCTAAAATCTCTTCCTCTTTCTTTCTTTCATTCTTTTTTCTTTCTTTTCCTGTTTCTTTCTTTCTCCTTTTCTCTCTTTTTCTAAAATCTCTTCCTCTTTCTTTCTCTCTTTCATTCTTTTTATTCTAAAAAAAAAAAAAAAAGATAATGTAACAGAAAAAGTGGGAAAAACATAAATAGGCAATTCACAGGAGATCCAAATGGCCAATAAGTGTATGAAAATATGTTCATACTCATTATAGCAATTAGGCAAAAAAAAATTAAACCCAAAATTAGATGTCATTTGCATCCATCAAATAGGCAATTTTAAAAATTATACTTTAAGTTCTGGGATACATGTGCAGAATGTGCAGGTTTGTTACATAGATATGCATGTGTCATAGTGGTTTGCTGCACCCATCATCCCATCATCTACATTAGGTATTTCTCCTAATGCTATCTATCCCTCCCCTGGCCCCCAACTCCCTGACAGGTTGCAGTGTGTGAAGTTCCCCTTCCTGTGTCCATGTGTTCTCATTGTTCAACTCTCACTTATGAGTGAGAACATGCAGTGTTTGGTTTTCTGTTCTTGTGTTAGTTTGCTGAGAATGATGGTTTCCAGCTTCATCCACGTCCCTACAAAGGACACGAACTTATTCTTTTTTATGGCTGCATAGTATTCCATGGTAATCTGACTAAAGCAAGAATGTAGAGAAGTCAATTATACTTCCAGTGGAAGTGTTAGCAGTGGAAGAGATCTGAGATACCTCGAGTTACTGGCGGCATATACCTTCCAGTCCATAGCAATTTCAGTCCTTGGCTTCTCAGAAGAAAGAATCAACTGAAGGACATAAAGCAGGAAAAGAGACCAGGCAGGTTTCAGAGCAGGAGTTGAAGTTTATTTTAAAAGGTGGCTTTAGAACAAGAAAGAAAGGAAAATTTGCTTGGAAGAGATCCAAGTGGGTACCGGAAGGTCCAAGAGAGAGAAGAAGACATCAGAAAAAAGGAGGCCTTTAACCTTGAGCCTAGGACTTTCTAGGCTTGCCTCTTTCCCAAAATTCTTCCCCTAGGGTGAGCTTCCTGCATCCAGCGCTTTTCTTATCCTTTGGACTTGACATGTCGCAATGTGTTTAGGGAGTTGTACACATGCCCACTACAGGCTTTTTTCCCTTTCCTGGTGGTATGTGCCCATGAAATATCACACTTCACCATTTTCTCTCTTAACTCACATGCCCAAGAAGCTACTTCTCCCTGGGACCTGTAATCAATTAACAATTTTAACGTTAACAGGTGTGGACCATCAGAAGATTGTCTCTCCCTGGCTGCCGAATTATCACTTTTAGAGAGACAATAAGATAATTGCCAAACCATCATCTAACACTTCTAGTGGGTAGGTGGAAAGCCCTCTTCTGCCCTACTCATGCCTATCTATCTACCTGTAATGGAAGTGTAAGTTAGTGTAACTATTTTGAGGAACAAATTGGCAATATCAAGTAAAACAGAGGGTGCGCATACTCTACAACCCAGAATTACCACTTCTAAGTACATTCCCTAGTGAATCTTCTACATCCATGAAGTTGTACAAGAATATCCACTGAAGCATTATTTGAAATAGTAAAACTTATAAATAATCTGAATGACCATCAAGGAAAGAATGGATAAATAAGCTGCAGAATATTATATGGCTATCAAATGAATAAACTAGAGCAATTTGTATGCATATGAAGAGATTTCAAAAATAAAATTAATCTAAAAATATTTTTGTAATATTTCATTTTTAAATGTTTTCAGAAAATCCATGGCTCCTTTATGGTTATGCATTGCTAGAAACTTGAAAACTTTTTGTGTCTTTTTCATTTTTAAATGAATTCGCTTTACTGTCTTATCATTGCCTTCTCTTTTCATTTGTTAAGAAATAATTATATTGCTGTTATAATAGGGAGAAAGAACAAGACTTGTTTCCTGGCTTGTTACAAGATTGTATTTCCATTCACAAATTTGTCATGGTATATTAAAACACAAATGAGGTAGCTATAATCAATGGCAGTAGAACTCTAAAATACAATTACAGTGTTTCACAATTTGACTGGAAATGACAGATGGTAATTTGGATTACAGCATATTACAATTAATGCTAAATTGCCAACAGCAAATACATTTAACCCCCCTTCACACTTGTAATCAGTCAAGCATGAGATAAAGCATATCAGGGAACATAAATCACTACAAAATAAAAAGTACAGGCACTTGCAAAAGAAATAATACAACATCCATTTCTGTTAAAGTCAACTGGTGTTTAATGCTTTTGTTTTAGAACTTAAAAGGCAAGTCTTGTATAAATCATTTCATCAAATTTACTCACCAGAACTAGTTAATTTGAAAGGAAAAAATACTTTCAATATAGCCCATGAAAATAGCCTTACTCTACAAAGAATTGGATTATAATATGTTCTTTTTATACGGAGAGTTTTCACAATTGAAATGTATCCTTCATAAAGAGAATATTAACAAAACAAGGTGCCTGTGACTAAAATTATACAACCTTTGATTAACCATACTCATCTTCAAATGGGTCAAATGCGGCTAAGTTGTTAGCATGCCTGAGGTAGTGCCAGTAAAATATACTTATCCTGAGGCTATATTGAATCACAGAATATTGGAAATTTCCCTTAGAAATAATAATACTATACCATTAAACTCATATACTCTCTTTCCAAGATATTAAGTTTCACTTTATGCATTTTAAATTGCATTCCAAGAACAAATTTTTCTTTGTATTGAATTGTGCCTGTTATAAAGGTTATCATTCTACATGCAATTATCCAGAATTGCTCAATATGCAAGCTCAGAATAAGGATTAAGTTAGCCTCTTTGTGATGAATAATGAACAACAGGATAGCATTTAATAAGAAGAATTAATCTGCAGTGGTACCACAATCTCCTAATAGAATTCATGCCCCTCTTTCTAATTCCCTCTCAGAAAGTAATTTAAAGGCTGAAAGAACTGGTTGATAATTAACCTTTTAGAAAGCTTCAAGGAAGATTTTTTTTTTTTTTTTTTTTTTACTTTTTAAGTTGTTATTAGTGTCCCATAAACTAACCATTAAGTACTTGGTCTTGCTCTTATGTCCCCTTAAGTGTCTGGATCCAATTACTGGTCACAACTACAAAATAACAATAACAGGGACTGTCTATGGCCCAGTATTACTAAAGAGGACCTTAAGCAATTGTCAGGGACATTCTGCCTCTCTCACTGCATTCGCTTTCATTTTCCCTTGTAGCCTGCCCTATTCCTCAAGGATTACCTATTCCAGTGGTTCTCAACCTTAGTTGCACATTAGAATCATCTAAAGAATTTATATATGTGTGTGTGTGTGTGTGTGTGTGTGTGTGTGTGTATATATATATATATATATATATATGCTCAGCCCCTAGCCCTAAATAATATTTTTTGGGGTGTGTGGTCCTGGTGTCAGTATAGAAACTCCGCTAAATGATTCTAATGTGCAATCAGTGTTGGGAACTATGCCCTCTGTTCTTTTTTGTACTTCCTTCCTTCCCCTATCTTTAGTTTAAACATATAATTTCTTTTTTTTTAGGGATCTAAAATATTTTTATATTTTTATTTTATTTTATTTTTTATTATACTTTAAGTTCTGGGATACATGTGCAGAATGTGCAGGTTTGTTATACAGGTATGCATGTGCCATGGTGGTTTGCTGCTCTCATCAACCCGTCATCTACATTAGGTATTTCTCCTAATGCTATCCCTCCCCTCCTGTGTCCATGTGTTCTCATTGTTCAACTCTCACTTATGAATGAGAACATGCAGTTTGGTTTTCTGTTCTTGTGTTAGTTTGCTGAGAATGATGGTTTCCAGCTTCATCCATGTTCTGCAAAGGACATGAACTCCTCCTTTTTATGGCTGCATAGTATTCCATCGTGTACATGTGCTGCATTTTCTTAATCCAGTCTATTATTGATGGGCATTTGATTGGTTCCAAGTCTTTGCTATTGTGAACATTGCTGCAATCAACATATGTGTGAATGTGTCTTTATAGCAGAATGATTTATAATCCTTTGGGCATATACCCAGTAATGAGATTGCTGGATCAAATGGTATTTCTGGTTTGAGATCCTTGAAGAATTGCCACCCTGTCTTCCAGAATGATTGAACTAATTTGCACTTTCACCAAGTGTAAAAGCATTCCTATTTCTCCACATCCTCTCCAGCATCTGTTGTTCCTGACTTTTCAATGATCGCCATTCTAATTGACATGAGATGGTATCTCATTGTGGTTTTGATTTGCATTTCACTAATGATCAGTGATGATGAGCTTTTTTTCATATATTTGTTGACTACATAAATGTCTTCTTTTGAGAAGTGTCTGTTCATATCCTTCACCCACTTTTTGATGGAGTTATTTTTTTTCTTGTAAATTTGTTTAAGTTCTTTGTAGATTCTGGATATAGCCCTTTGTCAGATGGATAGATTGCAAAAATTTTCTCTTATTCTGTATGTTGCCTTTTCACTCTGATGATAGCTTTTTAATTTTTGTTTTTGTTGTTGTTGTTGTTTTTCATCTTTTGGTTTTTGGGTTTTTTGCTGTGCAGAAGCTCTTTAGTTTAATTAGATACCAGTGGCAACATAAACCTCTAATTTCAAACTTACTTTAGCAGTAGAATTATTTCAAAGAAATCTCAATCAATAATAGAATTTAAAGGGATAAACAGTTTATTTAGGCAACTTAAATTACCATTCTTTGCAAAATCCTAATATCACCTCTTTGGAGCTCTACAAAGCAGAGTAGAATTTAAAATCTACTCTCTCAGGTCTTTGAATATCATCCAGAAGCATTTACAAAAATACTGGTACCAAGTAAAGTAACTCAGGAGTGAAAAGCCAAATACTGTATGTTCTCATTTATAAGTGGGAGCTAAACTATGAGGATGCTAACACATACCAAGTGATATGATGGACTTTGGGGACTCGAGGTGGGAGATTGGAAGATGTGTGAGGGATAAAAGGCTACAGATTGGGTACAGTGTGCCCTGCTTAGATGATAGGTGCACTAAAATCTCAGAATTCACCACTGAAGAACTTATCTGTATACCCAAAACCACCTGTACACCAAAAACTATTGAAATAAAAAAATACTGGTACCATAATGACTCCCCGTGCACTCATCACAGTCACATTCCCCTACAGCCAGGCACTGAGCCAACAGGACTAGTAGAGATAAGAACAGCAGTTCCAGTCTTCAAAGGAGTTCCCGCTCTAATTTACAAGACAAGAAAACAGATCATCACAATTCAGTATTTATTCAGCAAATATTTTGTGACTGTCTAGGATGTGCCAGACATTATTCTAGATGCTTAGGATACAGCAGTGAACAAGATGGACAAAATCACTCCTTCTGCAACTGGAGAGTTCCCTGACCCCCTTCACAGGATGTGCGACAAGGATGTGGCCTGTCGTGCTTGTGGAGGGCATAGACTGGCAGGTACAGGAGCCAGTGCAAGCACTTTTGGACTCCAGCCCCATGGTAGCATCTAGGGGTGAGTGCCTGCAATTCCCAAAGCCCCAGTGGGCATGTTATGGTGCTCGTTTAGCTCTGCTCTCCACAGACAGCTTAAGTGCTAACCAGCTCAGTGCCCTCTTGATACCTGGGTTCTTGCCTGGCGTCCAGGAAGAATCAGGTCATATGGACAAACTGAAGGATGGTACATGCAGGGGATTTTATTGCCAGATGGAGGTGGCTCTCAGCAGGATAAATGGAGCATTTGAAAGAGAATGGAGTGGGAAGATGATTTGCCTCTGGAGTTTGGCTATCTTGTCCCCAGCTGAACTCCTCTCAATGTTCAGATGCTCCTTCTCATCTCTCCTTTACTGCACTGTTCTTCTAATTCCTCTGTTCTTCTGCTAATGGAGCCTGGACTTTGAGGTTTATGTGGGACAAGCTGGGGGATGTGGTGGACCAAAAGGCAACATTTGGTCCTGAAATAGGAATGCCTGTTCCTATTTAGGGCCATGGGCTTCCAGGCTTGAGGGTGGGGGCCTTTGACAGGGAACCACCCTATTCTACCCAGTTTCCCCCTGCCTCCTGTGCATATCACGTCCTAATTTTATCTTCCAGCCAGGGAAAAAAGACATAAAAGAATGACTAAAAAGTACATTATGTTAGAGGGAATAGGATGTGTTGAAGAAATTATAATTTTAAGAAGAGTGAACAGGAAGTTATGGGGTTCTGGATGACACAAGAGTCATCATGAAGAATGTTGTAATTGACCTAGGTAAAAGCAATTTAGTGGAGTTATGGTCAGAAATTGTGGTAGGATGAGAAGAGAACAGGAGAACATGGAAACAATAGCGTGAACTTTCAACACATTTGACTATAAAACAGGAAAGAAGAGAGGTTCACAAGGATAAATTTTGTGGGAGGAACTTTATCATGTTTATAATTCTAGAAAAAGGGCCAGTAGAGAGACTGTTCAATATGGTGTGGGGAAAATGGGATAATCTATTAAAAGACTGCCAGGTGGGAAGGGGTGGGATACAGGTAGTGGAAAGTGTTAGCCTGGAGGGAAAGGATGATATAAGCAAGATCTTCTACTAATAGTAATAGTTGCTAATGTTTTTTTAAAAACTTATCATGTGTCGGGGTATTCTAAGCACTTTATATGTAATAACTCATTTGTTATTCTCAGAAATCTTATGATGTACATTATTATCCCCATTTTAGAAATGAAGAAACTGAGACGCAGAAAGTTAATTGTCCACATCACACGAAAAATATAGAGTAATATTTTAAACCCAGGCATCTGGCTCTATGTCTTCAGTCTCAATCCCTACTGTTTATTACTAAGAGAGAAAGGAGAGGAAGAGGGATTTCAAGGAGTTTAAAGAATACCTTGAATTTTATATAGATGAAGGTAAGAACAGACAAAGGGTTAGGCATTATCAGAGAATGTCAGACTGAATATATAGCCAGAAGTTTGGAACAAAAAGAAACATAAAGGTTGCTCATTTTCTTGTGGCCCACGAATGCCCTCTAGACTAAAAGCAGTATTAGGTCAGGGATCATGTTCATTTGATTTACCACTATGAACACATGCAGCACCTGGCACTGGACCTGGTGAATAACAGGCACTTTTTAAATATCTATTTGCCAAATTAAGAAAGTTGAAGGTAAATACATAACTGAGGTATTGAGTTGAACCATATGAAATTGCCATTGAGGTTACTCTTGATTTTCCTGCAAAGCACCCACTCATCTTTCCTTTTTATTTCCCCTACCAGGCCAGTGCCCCAGCCAAAGTAATTTGTTAAAATTTGCTTTTTCCCATTTTTATGTTTTGGCATATGTCCTCCTCTTAAAATGTTTCCGGGCGTAGTGGCTCACGCCTGTAATCCCAGCACTTTGGGAGGCTAAGGCGGGCTGATCATGAGGTCAAGAGATCGAGACCATCCTGGCCAACATAGTGAAACCCCATATTTACTACAAATACAAAAATTAGCCAGTGGTGGTGGCGGGCACCTGTAGTCCCAGCTACTCAGGAGGCTGAGGCAGGAGAATAACTTGAACCTGGGAGACAGAGGTTTGCAGTGAGCTGAGATTGCACCACTACACTCCAGCCTGGTGACAGAGCGAGATTCCACCTCAAAAAAAAAAATGTTTACTTCCCCCTTGATTCATGTCCCTCTTCTTTCAAAGTCCATTGCAAATACCAAGTATTTTTAAATGATTAAATGTATCTTTGTTAATTTTTTACTTTGTGATTTTGTTTGTCCCATTTTTTTTTTGCAAAATACTCAGGTTTTTAGCATATGCTATTTACACACCTAATCCTTCTTTGTTTTTATTTATTTATTTTTGTGGAATAGGCAATATATTGCATGGCTCTTACTTAAAAAAATACAAACAGGTATCCAGTTATTAATAGAAGTTTGCTTCCCATCCTTTCCCCTGTCACACTCAATTTTTCTCCTCAGAGGGAACCAATATCATATTTCTTATGTATCTTTCTGGAGACTTTCTAGGTCTACACAAACAATGCACATATGGCTACTCTTTTCTTCTTATTCTAAAACAAAAAACGGTTAGGAACAAGACAAGGATGTCAATTCTACCACTTCTAATCAACATTGTACTGGAGGTTATAACTAGTACAACAGGCAAGAAAAAGAGGTAAGACACATCCAAATTAGAAATAAAGAAATAATATTATCTTTATTCATTAATGACATAATCACCTATGCAGAAAATCCTATGAACTCTACAAAGAAGTTACTAGAACTAATAAGTGAGTGTAGCAAAATCGTAAGATGCAAGATCAATATAAATTGGATTTATATAAGCTAGTAATGAACCATTGGAAACTGAAATAAAAAATACTACGTATAATAACATCAAAAACATGAAATACCTAGAAATACATCTAGCAAAAGATGGCCTGACCTGTCACTGAAGAACTACAAAACATAGGTAAAAGAAATTAAAGAGGTTCTAAATAAATGGAGAACTGTACTATCTCAATAGATCAAAACATGCAATATTATTAAATATTAATTCTTCCCAAATTGGTCTGTAGTTTTAATGCAATCCCAGTCAAAATGCTAGCAGCTTTTTAAAAATTTATTTAAATTTTAGAGATAAGGTCTTGCTCTTTTACCCAGGCTGCAGTGCAGTGGTGTGATCATAGCTCACTGCAGCTTAGAACTCCTGGGATCAAGGGATCCTCCCACCTCAGCCTCCTTAGTAGCTGGGATTGCAGTTGTGCACACCATGCTCAGCTAATTTTTTTATTTTTTGTGGAGATGGGGTCTCACTATATTGCACAGGCTGGTCTTTTTACTCCTGGTCTTAAGCTATCCACCTGCCTCAGCCTCTCAAAGAACTGGGATTACAGATATGAGCCACCATGCCTGGCTTTTTAATTATTTTATACAAATTAACAAGCTGATTCTAAAATTTATATAAAAATGCAAAGAACCTACAATAATAATCAAAAACAATTTGGAAAAGAATAAAAGTGGAGGGTTAACACGATTTGAAGTTAAGATATAAAGTTACAGTAATCAGCACAGTGTGGTATTGGTATCAAAATAGACAAATCAGTGGAACAGAATAGTGTTCAAAATAGAACCACTCATAGATGAACAAGTCTTTTTCTTTTAAGGTATAAAAGCAGGCTTGGCATGGTGGTTCACACCCATAATTCCATTACTTTGGGAGGCTGAGGCAGATGAATCACTTGAGCCCAGGAGTTTGAGACCAGCCTGGGCAAGATAGAGAGACCTTGTCTCTGTAAAAATTACAAAAACTAGCCAGGCATCGTGGTGCATGCTTTCAGTTCCAGCTACTCAGGAGGCCGAGGAGGGAGGGTCGCTTGAACCCAGGAGGTGGACTGAGGCTGCAGTGAGCCAAGATCACACCACTGCATTCCAACCTGAGTGACAGAGCATGACTCTGTCAAAAAAAAAAAATGTGCAAAGCAATGCAGTGGAGAAAGGATAGTCTTTTCAACAAATAGTGAACTTTAATTCTTACCCTGTACCATATACAAAAAGTAATTCCAAATGAATCGTAAACCTAAATGTAAAACCTAAAAACAATACAACTTTTAGAATACGTAGGAGACAATCTTTGTGAGCATGAGCTAAGCAGAGGTTTTTTAGAAACACCACCAAAACACAATTCAGAAAGAAAAAGATTTAGTTGGATTTCATCTAAATTAAAAACTTTTGTTCTTCAAAAGACACGTGAGAGCCAGTTGCAGTGGCTCATGCCTGTAATCCCAGCACTTTGGGAGGCCAAGGCGGGCGTATTATTTGAGCCGAGGAGTTCAAGAGCAGCCTGGCCAACATGGTGAAAGCCCGTCTCTACTAAAAATACATAAATTAGCCGGGCATGGTGGCAGGCACCTATAATCCCATTTACTCGGAAGGCTGAGGCAGGAGAATCCCTTGAACCTGGGAGGCGGAGGTTCCAGTAAGCCAAGATAGTGGCCACTGCACTCCATGGGCAAAACTCTGTCTCACAAAAAGAAAAAAGACAGACACTGAGAGCATAAAAAGACAAGCCGGCAAGAAAGAAATATTTACAAATCATATACCTGATAAAGGATCTCTACCTAAAACGTATAAAGAATCCTCAAAACTAAAATTTAAAAAACCTAATAAATGCACAAATATTTGAACAAGCAGGTCACTCAGAAGATATACAAAGTCAAAGAAGCACATTAAAAAATGCTCAACATCATATATCATTAGGAAAATTCAAATTAAAACCACAATGATACACACACCTATTAGAATGATTGTAATTGAAAAGACAGATCATATTAGGTGTTGATGAGAATGTGGAGGAACTGAAACACTCATACACTGCTGGTGAAAGTGTAAAATGGTACAACTACTTTGGAAAACAGTCTGGCTGTTTGTCAAAAAGTTAAACATATACCTACCAAAGAATCCAGCCATTCCCCTGGTTAATGAAGAGAAATCAAAGCATCTGTCTTTATAAAAATGTATGTACACAAAAGTTTACAGTAGCTTTATTTGTAATAGCCCCAAGTGGGAAACAATACACAGTCTATCAATAAGTGAATAAATACACAAAATGTAGTTAATCCATACAAAGGAATATTACTTGGCAATGAAAAGGAAAGAACTATCAATACAAACAACAACATGGATGAACCATAATATAATCATGCAGAAAAAAAGAAGCCAGACTCAAAAGTATACATACTATAAGATTCTATTTATATAAAAATATAGAAAATTCAAACTAAATCTATAGTTTAAAGAAAGCAGGAATTGGAGGGGGAAGGGATTACAAAAAAGTGTAAGGAAATTTTGTGGAATGATGGATGTGTTAATTATCTTCACTGTGATGGTGGTTTCACAGATCAAACTTGTACACTTTAAGTATGTGCAATTAATTTTTTTTTTTTTTGAGAGAATCTCACTCTGTTGCTCAGGCTGGAGTACAGTGGTATGATCTCAGCTCACTGCAACCTCCACCTACCAGGTTCAAGCGATTCTCCTGCCTCAGCCTCCTGAGTAGTTGGCATTACAGGCACTGGCCACCACGCACAGCTGATTTTTGTATTTTTAGTAGAGATGGGGTTTCACCATGTTTGCCAGGCTGGTCTCAAACTCCTGACTTCAAATGATCTGCCTACCTTAGCCTCCCAAAGTGCTGAGATTACAGGTGTGAGCCACTGCACCCAGCCTGTGCAATTAATTTTATCTTTACTATACTTCAATTACTTTTTTGCCTACTATACTTATTAAATTTTAAAATATCAGTATACAAACTGTTTTGTCCTGGCTTTTTAAAAAACCTGATACTCCTGTTGATGGTTTATTTTAAATATACAAAGATTTCTCATTCTTTTTTTTATAGCTACCTAAATTTCTATTATATACATGCGTAATAATTGATTTTATTATTCCTCCACTGATGTCAATTTACAAACAATACTGCATTGAAAAATATTGTGCAAACTCATTTCCTTCATATACAAGCATATTTACAGGATATATTCCAAGAAGTGAAACTGCTAGTTTAAAAGAAAATACAATTTTGATTGCTGTTGCCAAATTGCCCTCCAGATCAGTCAGTTTTCAATGCAGAAAACAGAAGCCATTATAGATATTTTAAACAGGAAGACACTTTTTGAATGGAATTTGGTGCTTATAAAGTTACTGGAAGGGTTGAAGGAGCAGAGGTTAGGAATCTAGATTGAGTCTATGAGAATGAATCCCACAGTGACACAAACGTGATTCACCAGGGGAATTACAACCTTGGAGGTCATCATGGAGCGATTCTGGGAGCCAGAGGCCAGCCACTACAAGCTCTCACTCCTGGGAAGCTGGAGAAAGAAGATGTAACACCACAATCTAGGGGTTAAAATGTCAGATTAAGAAGCTGCTGGCACTACCACAGCCTCTCCATATTCAGGAAGCTGAAGGATAGACACTTGATCACTGCTGCATGAAACGTTTCTCCCTACCTTGCAACATTCAAGAATTTCAAAACTTGGCCTCTGCCTCACTTTTGCCTTTCAAATCAGGAGGAGAGAGTACATAGTTGAGAAAACTTAATTAGCATTCAGACTCCCCCAACCTGCATAAAAAGTTCTGGGTAACAGTTTAGTAATTATTTCTTAGCCTCTGCAACTTGAAGAGTACATTGGGTGAGTAAATCCAGAATTTGCTATCAACCTTAGTGGTTGTTCAGTTTACCTCTCTATCAGCAAAAATACTTGTTCTCTCCATTCTCACCAATAACATCTAGAATATTACAGTGCTCTATAAAATTAAAAAATCTTTATTGATCTAATAGGTTAAAAAACTGGTATCTCAGTATAGTTTTATCTATATTTCTCTTAATAGTAAAGTTGAACTTTTATTTCCGGTTTGAGTCATTTTATTCTTTTCTGTGAAAACCGTTTACAATTTTGGACCTTTTTCTTTTTGGATTGTTGGACTTTTTCACTTTTAGGTGATCTTTATATATTAAGCAATGCATTATATGATTTGAAAATATTTTTTCCAAATTTGTCATTTTTCTTTATGCTTATGGTGGTTTTTTTGCCATGAGCAATTTATTTTATATAGTGATATAATTTATTGTTATAAGTTGGGTGTCGTGGCTCACATCTATAATTCCAGCACTTTGGGAGGCTGAGGTGGACAGATCACTTGAGGTCAGGAGTTCAAGACCAGCCTGCTCAACATTTTGAAACCCCATCTCTACTAAAAATACAAAAATTAGCCAGGTGTGCTGGTGCACACCACAATCTCAGCTACTCGAGAGACTGAGGTAGGAGTAATTGCTTGAACCTGGGAGGCAAGGTTGCAGTGAGCTGAGATAGTGTCACTGCCCTCTAGTCTGGGTGACAGAGGGAGACTCTGTCTCAATGATAATAATAATAACAATAATAATGTATTATAAATTTATAGTGAAAACTATCATTTCTTATTGTGAATTTTATTCCAGATTTTATATCAAATTCAGGAAAGCCTTTACCATGCTAAAATCTTTAAAAATTCTCTGATAACCTCCTCAGGTACTTTAAACTTTCAGTTTTCATATTTAAACTGGAATTCATTTTGGTATTGAGGTATGAATCCAGCTTTGTTCTCTATAGCTACCCAGGGGTCCTACTACCTTTAATGAATAAACCATATTTTCCCCACTGAGTTGAAATGTCAACTTTCTCATCCACTAAATTCCCATATATGGGTCAATTTTTTACCTTTTCCTTCTGCTTTATCTGTCTAGTCATATGCCAGTTCCAAACTGTTTTAATTATTGGAGCTCTCTTATTTAAATATTTTATAAGGCCAGTCTTCCCTCATTGTTTTTTTCAGTTTTCCTGGCTAGTCTTGCTTTTTTTCATAGAAACTTTGGAATTAGCTATCTAGTTTTTTTTTTAATCCTTATATATTTGTTGGGATTGCATTCAGTTTAGAGAACTGGAATGTATATGATGTCTTCCTATCATAATATGATAGGAATATGATATGCATCTCCATGTGTTTGAATTTCTTTTCAGGTGAAATACAAAGTTTTGTTTTTGTGGTCTCGCACATATCTTGTTTATTCCTAAGTATCTTCTCTCCTTTGGTCTTACTTTAAATAGGGCCTTTTCTTCCATTATATCTTCTAACTGGCTGTTGTTTTTATAAATGAAAGCTTTTTATTTCTGTGATGAATTTTATACCCAGTGACTTGATTAGTTTTAAGGTACTTTCAGTTGACTCTTTTAAGCTTTGCATTATCATCTACAAATACTAACTTTACCTCTTCCTCCATTTTTAAATCTTCCCTAGGTTTTTAATTTCCTTGAGGACATTAATCATAGTAGTGCATTTTATATACCTTTCAGAGCCCCTGTAAAATGCTCTTTATAGAATGGTTTATGACTAACCCCTTTTATGGAACTGGAAACACAGAGTGCCTATTAAATTCTGAATCTGCTCAATTTATTTATTTATACCACTTTTGTCAATGCCACCCACAAATGAAATTAAAACTAATTTTCTTCTAAAAAGAGATTAATCAATTCTATCCCTTTCTAGCATCTAATGCTTTCTACCTCTCACAAATCTTTAACATGTCACATACTTTTTTCCAAACAAAACAGGCCTTTTAGCTTTCAATTTTTTTTCTTGGATTTATTTACATATGAAATTGTAGGCCCAATGAACGTTTTTAGTCATCGGGTTTGTTTAAATGTTCTTGGTGATAGTCATACATTGTCTCTAGCAGTTATCTTGAAATTATGTATGATTTCACTGAAAAACTACACACGTATTAGGTACAACATGAGGGGGACAAATGACTAGTAAGGCTTAAAATCAGATAGATCCAAACCAACCATTCAAATAAAAGATTAAATGCTACAAACTATACAAGAAAATAAGTCTTACTTTATAGCCAGGGATCTTATTTCCAAATGACACCATTTTCCTAGATAGGAAGGATAAGCCAGTCACATGTCCATCTTCATATTACAGAAAATCAGAAGTTCCACTTTGATAATGCATATGTTTCTTTCTCAAGCTATTTGCAAATGTAAAAATTCTAATCTCTAAGTTAATCTTTCATAAGATGAAGTAAAAGCTAGAAATAAGATGAAAATTAAGTAAAGTACAAACAGTAGCTCTAAAAACGGTCCAGCAAAATGGATAAAATTTGTAGAGCTCCCTTACAGGGACACAAGACACTATCCCAAGAGTAACTCTAAAGCTATTCTCAAATCTCATGATGAGGTTCTTTCTCTACTTCAATAGTCATTTCTTCCTTGGACTTTATATTTCTTAGATTTTATATTGTCTGCTTGTATACCACACAGCTATTCTATGCTTTGTCTCTTTTCCTGTTCATTCCCTGTTTAATTCTCAGAGTGCCCCATCAGGCATTTGCAGAGAGCCTCCTTTCAGCATTTCTTGGTGAGTATGTATATTAAAATGTCGTAAAATTTCATTTGAGTTTATATGATAGTTTTAATGATTTGCTTTGAATCTCCCATTAGATGTATTAAATTAAATAACTGGCACATGCAATTTCAGTTGCAAATAAATAAAAAGCAAAAACAGCAAAATTATCTGGAAAAACTGAAGAAGCAAAAAACTTCACATATATTAAAAAATATTGCATCAGAGACTAAGGATTTTTGGACACTAAATTCTACTTAGTTTTCAACAGTGTAGCAAAAAATGGTGGTGAACAGCTCCAGTTCTCCAGTTCCAGGGTTTCCAAAAGATGACAGGCATCACCCTAATGAGCTTCAAAAAACCAGAGCAGAGATGTAAGTGAATTCAAGGACAGCATTACTAAAAATTATGGCATGTGAAAAATTTAGAATTCTTCATACAAATACCAGGTAGCTGGAAGCTTCTGTATAATTTATAATTTACTGATCGCGGATAAAGGCTTTTTTTTTCTTTTGGCCAACTCTGAAAGAGGTATTAGTTAACCTTAAATTAGTTACATTAGTGACTAGAGGTCATAGAAACAATCCTAACCGTCCCTAATGATGTTTAAGCGGACTTTAAATAATGTCAGTAGAAGGCATTATTATGCTGGAGACATCCCCAAATTTCTCCATTTTATTAAATACAAGGTTTTGTTTTGTTTTCAAGCAGTGCTTGGCTTAGAACGGCTGCTGCTGCTTCTTTTTTAAGCACCATTACAAATACCATGATGCTTTGACAATATTTTTTAAGTGGCTATTTATGGATTCTTAACTTTTAATATTCTGAATCACAGATCTTACCTATTTTTATTTCTCTAATGAAATCCATCCTTATTCCTAGGATTCATTGTCAATGGAAAAGGACAAATAAAAGACACCTGCCAGACTGGTGGTCTCAATCAACACTGAATTCTTAAGCTTAGCTGTTAGTTCCATATTTAAGAAAATTCCCCTGAATTTTTAATAATCGTATTCCTGTCAAACATTCCACAGATGAGAATTGCTTACACATGGTGATTACTTTGCAAAGAATTCTACATCCAGTTAACAATTTTTAACTTTTCTTAAAATTTGAGATGGAAGCTCACTCTGTTGCCCAGGCTGAAGTGCAATGGCACTGTATTGGCTCACTGCAACCTCCATCGCCTGGGTTCAAGCAATTCTCCTGCCTCAGCCTCCCAAGTAGCTGGGATTACAGGTGCCCACCACCATGGCCAGCTAATTTAAAAAAAAAAAAATTTAGTAGAGACAGGGTTTCACCATGTTGGCCAGGCTGATCTCAAACTCCTGACCTCAGGTGATCCGCCTGCCTCAGCCTCCCAAAGTGCTAGGATTACAGATGTGAGCCACCACGCCCAGCCACAACTTTTTATTATGATTTTTTTTTGAGACAGGGTCTCACTGTGTTGTCCAGGCTGAAGTTCAGTGGTGTGACCTCAGCTCATTACATCCTCTAACTCCCAGACTCAAGCAATCCTCCCATCTCAGCCTCCTGAGTAGCTGAGACTACAGGCACATGCCACCACACCTGGCTAATTTTTGTATATTTTTTTTATAGAGACAGGGTTTCACCATGTTGTCCACGTTGGTCTTGAACTCCTGGGTTTAAAGGATCCATCCACCCACCTCAGCCTCCCAAAATGCTGGGATTACAGGCATGAGCCATGGTGCCTGGCTAGCTTTTAACATTTTTGATTGGAAAGGGCCAGCTTTAGTGTTGGCAGAGCAGAAAACCAAATGTTGAAGAATAAGAACTGTCACGTCAGCCTCAAGGCAACATACCAAAGATAAGTATTTAGTAAATTATTTATTAGCCTAGAACCTAGAACCCCAAATCTACCATCTCCTCCTTCCTTTAATGATGCACTATCTGACCATCTTCAACAAAGTTCACCCAAATTTGTATCTTTCACATCAATAAATTTCTTATGCCATTACTATTGGCTAAAGTCTTTTGATGGGGAGGAATTAACTCGTGTCATGTCCTCTAGCTTTTCCTTTACAGGACATTTACATTTTGAAGAACTCATTAAATCACTACATTTACTCACCTTTTGTGAACTAATAAAATTCAAGTAAAGTTACTTGTCTATAACAAACTAATGGGGTAGTTTAAAATATATATATATATACACACACATAGCCTATAACCAACTAATGGGATAGTTTAAAATATATATATATATATATACACACACACATGTATGTGTGTATGGTATTGCTCTACTTTCTCCCCAGAAGGGCCAGGAGGACTAGGTGATTTAACTTTATAATCCTGGACTATCAAAAATATCCTTAAAAGACACTGAAAATATGTTTAGAAAATTCATATTCATTTGGCTACCTTTCTGACCTATATCTTCAATTTCAGATAGGATAAAAAGGACCCCCACTCTCAAATTGGAGAGTGTGTTTAGAATCATACAAACTATCCTACGACTCAGGAATGGACTGTTTTCTGGCTTACTGTGTGGTGACAAGGCCACATCTGTTAAAGGCAAAGAAAACAATATGATTGCTTTTTAAATTGTGTTTTTTCTAGATTAAAAAAATCACCGCAAAACCAAACCAAACCAAACAAAAATGGCAGTTGTCTAAATAAGTAAAAGGCATCTTATTCACTGCTACCACAGAATTTGGAAAAGCAATTTGGGTTAGAGGATCACTTAATTATCCCCTTGAAGCTAGAAAATAAGTTATTCAATTTTAATCTGGCTTGAAAATGTATTATTTGCAAGATTCAAAAACATTCTTTCCAGCTTTACCTCATATTCATTGTCAGCTTCAATCACTGTCATTCTAATTACCTCACTCCAAAAGTTTGGCTGGTACATATCTGATCAAATACAGAATGTGAACATGAGTGCACAGGTGACCTTATATCCCCAGATAAATTACTTATGTCTTGGACTATGGGCAACAGATATCACCTCCTCATCTTTAGGTTCCAACTATAAAGGAAGGTCTTTGGTTATCCGGTTCTCCCATGTACGTACACTAGGTACACAACAGTTTGTGCATCGGGCGTACAGAAGGCACTCAACAAATGAGTGAAACTGATCGAAGTCATAAAAAACTGAGTGTTTTAAAATTTTTAAAAGACAATACAGAAACAATTGTTAAGCTCACATATGAGCTTAACCTGCCTTCCGAATTTTCATTTAAAGTCAAACATGAATAAATGCGTTTGTTCTGGGGCATACATTTAACCTTGTCATAGCAAACATATGCTAAGCTATAGGCTTGGCAGTGCAGAGAAGCTCCTATAAATTGCTGGACACGGCAATGCTCCCCAAGTAGGAAAATACAGCAAGAGGATGAGCCCAACCCAGAGTTCTATGTGTATGAAGGAGCTTGGACTTGCACATTGCTCTTTCCAAACCCTATTTCCTCAGAAGACAGCATTCAAGAGTTTGATTTTACTTTCCCAGAATGCCAGTTTCTCTTTAAGCCTGACGTATGATAAGCTTCCATCTTAAAAGTCTGGTAAGTAGTTAACTTCTAGTTCCAGAACTATCACTGCTAATTTAACTTGCTTTAGAAAAGTATGATTCTAGGGTGGGCACGGTGGCTCATGACTATAATCCCAGCACTTTGAGAGGCCAAGGCAGGAGGATCGCTTTAAAACTAGTTCAAAATCAGCCTGGGCAAAAAGCGAGAGTGTCTCCAGGAAACAAAAAAGTTAGCTAGGTGTGGAGGTGATATTCACCTGTAATCCCAGCTACTAGGAAGTCTGAGGCGGAAGGATTGCTGAAGCCCAGGAGTTTGAGGCTGCAATGAGTTATGATCATGCTACTGCATTCTAGTCTGTGTGACAAAGCAAGATCCTGTCTCAAAACAAAAATTCTAGAAAAAGAAGTATGATTCTAGTTTGCCTTGGTAAGTTGGTCAGTTGAGGGTGGAACTTGATACAGGGTAGAAGTTCCATCAGGGAATGGAAAATTTACAAAGGCCGAATATAAATGTAAAACTGTAAAGACAGAGACCAAACTGTTAACAATGGTTACCTCTAAAAAGCGATATGGGAGGTTAAGAGAAGGGAGATCTAAAAAGGGACTTTTGCTCTTACTCAATATTAAAGGCACAGATCAAACATTAAGTTTGAATTTTTGGTAGCATCATGCCTGTGTTATGGAGTTACTGTCAGAGTTATATGAACACATTTTAGTTTATCTTGTACTTTTCCCCATCAGCTGTACCTTTCCTTCTTTCCTTCTTCCCTCCAATAAAAACGTATTCTGAGTAAAGAATCTGCTAAAGTTAACCCCTAGATTTTATATACTAATCAAAGTAGTGAACTTCAAATGTAATTGTAAGATGCCTTCTAGTTTCCTGATTCACATGCTTAAAGCAGACCCTGATTCTGTCTAACCACTGGCTTGTACTTAAATTCTATGATACTGACTGGGCATGGTGGCTCACATCCGTAATCTCAGCACTTTGGGAGGCTGAAGTGTGAAGACTGGTTGAGGCCAGGAGTTCAAGACCAGCTTGGGCAACATAGCAAGACTCCCAATCTCTACTAAAAATTAATAATAATAATAATAAAAAGCCAGGCATGGTGGCTCACAAATGTAGTTCCTCTCATGTAGTTGCCTCACATGAGGCAAGAGGATTGCCCGAGTCCAGGAATTCAAGGAGGCAGTGACCACTGAGCCACCACATTCCAGCCTCAGTGACAGAGCAAGACACTGTCTCAAAAATAAATAAATATAAAATAAATAAATAAATTCGAATATGAATAAAATCTACCTAACAGAACAGATTCCTTTTCAGGTTTCATGGAGTCAGAGGCTACTTAAAAAAAAAAAAAAGGCAGGACACATCTATAGAGATGTGGGATGAAATGAAAAAGTCTGTATTTACCAAGGAGCTCCTAGACATGTTGGCAAGAGAAAAGGCAAATGGCAAAACATATGCCAAGACACAATTTATCTGAAAATTTAAAACCCACAACGTGTATTTCTATATGTAAACATATATATCAATACATAACAAAAAGGTATTTGAGGAGTATATTAGAGACCAATAGTTACTACCATTTGGGATCACTACCAAAGGGCACTTTGACAGTATACGTTTTTTATTCTTTTCCTGGAACATTTCTTACATAACTAAATACAAAATGAGGAACTTTTACATTTCTAGGAAGTACTACGTATGATTTCCTTAAAATAGCTTGCTACTAGAGCTAGTTTAGCAAATACCACCACTTTTTTTCAGCATTATCATGCTTTATCCTTGCTATCCCTCACCTTTCTCTCATTGCTCTACACGTTCAAATTTAAGGAAATCATCTTAGCTTGTTCTTAAGTAATTGATAGTGAAGAGATGATACAGTTGCCAGGAAGTATCAAAATCAAGAGTGAGAAGTGTTATGGTGGGATTAAAGGCCACTGAAGTAGGCAACCCCACCTCTTGACTTGTGGCTTTAATGTGATGCATTTGAAAATATGTGCAGACTTCTAAAGAGAGTAAGGTGTTTTAAGAGTAAGAGTGCTAACTGGGTATCCTGTGTAACATTAACTCACCATGTTTACTCACCTACTGAAGAGAAAATGTTGCAGTAGAAAGGTTAGCACGCAAAAGCAGTTTTCCAGAAAAGCAAAAATGTATAAATCCTAGATAGCACAAGCACTGCTAAAGGTCTATCAATTAAAGTGTATTTATTTAGAAGAGAAGCATTTCTGCTTGAAATTGAAAACTCAGGAGTATTTCTAAATTTTTTCCATTACATGACACTATTAAAATATTACAACTAGGAAAAATTTTCCTCAAAATTGCAACTGGTTTCTTGAAAAGGTAAAGGCCATCAAAGTCAGACATATGTGTAGCATGAATTTTGGTCCAGAACACCAAATATATTACTCTGTTATAGTTGATTACAGATAACAGAACAGCAACATACTAAAATAAATGCAAATGATGAAATCAAGTAGATGCAGTTCAGTGAATTCCAGCTTTTAACTACTAAAGCCTAGGTAATGTATTTTGTAACTTAGAGTAGTTAGGGATCTACTCAGTCTTTGTATCTTTCGACATTATTGTGAGGTTCCTGCTGGTCACTACTATCTACATACTTTCCTAGAAAATCTCAACGTCTTAAATAGTCACAAATTATGTATTCCCTCTTTGTCACACTGTATCTACAGAGAAAACTGAAAACTCTACAATGGCAAACAAGTCAAAAGATAAATTCTAAAAGTTAAAGGCACAGATCAAACTACTTTTAGAGATAATGTGAGTGGTAATTATAAGAGTAAACTATATTATCTGAAAAATATGGATAATCAGTGATCTAGAATCCTGGTAGCACTTATAATATAGAACATTGCAAATTATATAATAGATAAACAATATCACAGTCCATTTTAAAAATGTTCTTAATATTTGGCATAATACATAGTTTGCCTTAATTAGAAAGTCTTCGATAAAAGTAATGTACTTTTCAAAGTAATTTTAAAAATTGTCAGGTTGTAGTTTTTTATTTACTTGACTTCCATTCTATTCCTCCCTATGCTCCTTTCCTATTTTTCCAATTTTATCTTTTATTACTAAAAATCTAAAAGTGAAGTATTACTCTTCTTCCTTACTTTAATAACATATGGATACTATTTTAAAAAAGATTTCAATGTAGTAACAGCCATAGCTTTAGGGTATTCTTAGGCAACAACCTAGACAAAACAAATTTGAACACTTATATTTCATGCAATAACATAATGCTTTTTTCTTTTCATATTACTGCTTACCCCAAAAGCACGGCAATATACATTTTTAAAAACAATCTTCCCTTGTAATTACAATGAAAAACAAGAAGCAGAATACCCATCTTCATAACAGAAACAATGTATACTTTAACATAATATTCAGGTTTTCAAAATCACCTATCTTAAACCAATTTTTAATTATATAAATTAACTGTATGTGCTTACTAGTTCAAAAAACACTGGCTCAACCTACCTACTACTTTTAATACACAATGTGATAACTCAGGTCTTCCTCCTAATAGCACAATTATCAGAACAGGAACACAAAAGATGTATTAGAGAGATGAAGAAAGTGTCAGAAAAATTTCCTCAGCCTTGGTTTATCATCTCTGTCTTTCCTTTGTATATATAAAGTTGATCAGTCCTCTTTCATTACCCTATTCCTACCCAAAGACCTTTTGGGTTTTAAAGTGACAGCAGCCATACCATGTTGTCTATTGTTGCTATTGAATTAGCCTGAATTACAGGCCCCCACTAAACAGGATGAAATATGTGAGGTTAAGAAAGATAACCCAGAAACCAAAGGAGAAAAATGAAAAAAATATATATGGAGAATAGTTATACCCTATTAATAATGTTCTGGCAATTCTGGAGCAGAGGTTCCTACCTAGCTATTGTATCATTAAATTAGGTTGAAAAGCTTAAGTGTAGCTCTCCAATTATCAGGCTTTAGAATGTTTTTTAAAATAAACCTCAATTTCATTTCTAACCAGTTTTTGTGTCTTTTAGAGATGGAGGTCCCAGTGTTACCTAGGCTGGATTTGAAATCCTGGGCTCAGTCTCCCAAGTAGCTGGGCCTACAGGTGCATGCCCCTGTGCCCAGCTACTCTAGTTTTTGTAACACATTTCACTGCAATGAAAAAAGCTTATTTCCCAACTACATCTACAACGTAAGAATGGAAAAGCTTTCTTTACTCTGTCTGAAAGAGCCAGGAGGGCAAAAACAAAGTATGCTGTGATTCTTGTTGCCTTCCCCCACCCCCACATAAATACTAACTTCACAGGAAACCAACAGACTACAGAGTACAATTACCCCAGAGGACAATTTTAGCTTATCTCCCTGACTCTTTCCACCCCAACTTCCTCAAAAACACTTAACAGAAAGCTCTGTGTTGAGTTTAGCAAGGACAATAATTAAAGAAGGGGTAAAGTGAAGGCTCACAGAATCTTCTAGTTAAAAGTTAAAATTCTAACATCATAACATCAGGGTGTCATTTCATTCCACTTTTAACCCATTTGGGAAGGTTTTAGTTATTAACTTGAAAACAT